>NC_069449.1:35640442-35663506 GCF_026875155.1 Cherax quadricarinatus | reverse complement strand
TTTTTAAAATTTTTTTACAATCCTTTTGTCCCCCTTCCCTTCATATAAAGGACTAAAACATACTCTCGCCAATCCCTAGGTACCTTCCCCTCTTTCATATATTTATTAAACAAAAGTACCAACCACTCCATCACTATATCCCCCCTGCTTTTAACATTTCTGTCATGATCCCATCAGTTCCAACTGCTTTACCCCCTTTCATTCTACGTAATGCCTCACGTACCTCCCCCACACTTACATTCTGCTCTTCTTCACTCCTAAAAGATGGTATACCTCCCTGGCCAGTGCATGAAATTACCGCCTCCCTTTCTTCCTCAACATTTAAAAGTTCCTCAAAATATTCTCGCCATCTACCTAATACCTCCCTTTCCCCATCTACTAACTCTCCTACTCTGTTTTTAACTGACAAATCCATACGTTCCCTAGGCTTTCTTAACTTGTTTAACTCACTCCAAAAAATTTTTCTTATTTTCATTAAAATTTCTTGGCAGTTGCCTCTCCCCACTCTATCATCTGCTCTCCTTTTGCACCTCTCTCACTACTCTCTTCAGCTTTTCTTTTACTCTCCATATACTCTGCTCTTCTATAACACTTCTGGCTTTGTAAAAACTCTCATCAAGCTAACTTTTTCTCTTTTATCACACCCTTACTTCATCATTCCACCAATCACTCCTCTTTCCTTCTGCCCCCACCCTCTGCCCCCCCACCTTCTGCCCCCACATTCTAATACTGCATTTTTAAAACTATTCCAACCCTCTTCAACCCCCGCACTACTCATCTTTGCACTAGCCCACCTTTCTGCCAATAGTCGCTTATATCTCACCCGAACTTCCTCCTCCCTTAGTTTATACACTTTCACTTCCCTCCTACTTGTTGTTGCCACCTTCCTCTTGCCCCATCTACCTCTTACTCTAACTCTAGCTACAACTAAATAATGATCCGATATATCAGTTGCCTCTCTATAAACGTGTACATCCTGGAGCCTACCC
Source organism: Cherax quadricarinatus (assembly GCF_026875155.1). Taxonomy (NCBI): domain Eukaryota; kingdom Metazoa; phylum Arthropoda; class Malacostraca; order Decapoda; family Parastacidae; genus Cherax; species Cherax quadricarinatus. The sequence continues at coordinate 35,662,517 of NC_069449.1, read as the reverse complement.
ATTAACCTTTTATCCACCAATACATAATCTAACAAACTACTTTTATTACGTGCTACATCATACCTTGTATATTTATTTATTCTCTTTTTCATAAAATATGTATTACTTATTACCAAATCTCTTTCTTCACATAGCTCAATTAAAGGCTCCCCATTTACATTTACCCCTGGCACCCCAAATTTACCTGCTACTCCCTCCACAACATTTTTACCCACTTTAGCATTGAAAACCCCAACCACAGGTACTCTCACAATTGGTTCAAAACTCCCCACGCATTCACTCAAGATTTCCCAAAATCTCTCTCTCTCCTTTACACTTCTCTCTTCTCCAGGTGCATATACACTTATGTAAAGTAAAAGGACACAAGTGCAACTAATGTGACATTTATTGTGGCAACGTTTCGCTCTCCAGGAGCTTTATCAAGCCATTACAAACAATACATGGACACAGAGGGTATATAAAGGCTCAGAGTGAGGTGCAATACTAGTGAGGTACCATTTCGATGTTCACTAGTGGTGGTAGTAGTAGTAGTAGTAGTAGTAGTGGTAGTGATAAAAGTAATACAATATGGTAGAGCAATTAATTCGTACATGAGTAAAAGGATATAAAAGCTATTACTTGGGTAACATAAAAATAGGTTGGACAAATATAGACTGGAAAGAGGCAGCTTGTTTCAGTGTTCACTCTCTGTAATGTGCTTTGTGTAGTATAACAGGAGAGACTATGTGATGGCAAGATTTACTGTTTTCAGGAGGATTCTTGCTAAGACTTCGGAGATGGTGAAGCTGCCTTTGTTTTGTTTAATTGTATTCGAAACAGCGATCAGTGCTGATTCGAGGCACTTGCGTCTGCGGAAATTAGTTTCTTTGATCACTAATTGGGCGTCTCCGAATTTCATGAGATGATTGGTGGAATTTCGGTGTTGTACACAGGCGTTGTTCAAGTTATCGTTCCTACATGCGTAAATGTGTTCACTGAGGCGGGTGTCGAGGTTTCTTGCTGTTTCACCTACGTAAATCTTGTCACAGCCTCCACAGGGTATAGTGTAAACTCCTGCATTGACTGGTTCGTGGTGCTTGGATTTTGTCCTGGTTAGATCCTTTATTGAAGTGCTAGAAGCGATGGCGACTCTGGTGTTAGCTTGTTACCCAAGTAATAGCTTTTATATCCTTTTACTCATGTACGAATTAATTGCTCTGCCATATTGTATTACTTTTGTCACTACCACTACTACTACTACTACTACCACCACTAGTGAACATCGAAATGGTACCTCACTAGTATTGCACCTCACTCTGAGCCTTTATATACCCTCTGTGTCCATGTATTGTTTGTAATGGCTTGATAAAGCTCCTGGAGAGCGAAACGTTGCCACAATAAATGTCACATTAGTTGCACTTGTGTCCTTTTACTTTACATATTGTCGGTAATTCTACCAACTTTATTACATTCTTATCATTTGCACAGCATCCACGCACATTCAGACTTCCCACTTTGACAATTTTCTTCTTATTCTTTTTAGTAATCTTTACAGGAAAAGGGGTTACTAGCCCATTTTTTCCGGCATTTTAGTTGACTTTTACAACACTCATGGCTTACGGAGGAAAGATTCTTATTCCACTTCCCCATGGATATAAAAGAAAAAGTAATAAGACCAAGAACTATTAAGATAAAATCAAAGAAAACTCAGATGAGTGTGTATAAATAAACGTGTACATGTATGTGTAGTGTGACCTAAGTGTAAGTAGAAGTAGCAAGACGTACCTGTAATCTTGCATATTTATGAGACAGACAAAAGACACCAGCAATCCTACCATCATGTAAAACAATTACAGGCTTTTGTTTTACATTCACTTGGTAGGACGGTAGTACCTCCCTGGGTGGTTGCTGTCTACCAACCTACTACCTATAATAAAGTCTTCAAACTCCAGACCGTCGCGTCAGCCGAATAGGCAGAACTTGCGATCATGACTTAAATAGAAACGCTCATCTTGCCATACAGGACAAGCGAAAATTTTTGTATGCAATAATTTCGCCAAAATCATTCTGAACCTAACGAAAAAAATATATTTGATTGTGTTTGTTTAGTACTAAATTATTGTAAATGTATTTAAAATATATTTAGTTGGGTTAGGCTAAAATAAATTGTTCTTGTTATAATAAGGTTAGGTAAGTTTTCTAAGATTCTTTTGGTGCAAAATTAAAATTTTTTACATTAATATTAATAAAAAATGTATATCTTTAAACGCATAAGAGAAAATTTCAAAAAGGACTTAATTTTAAATGAGTTCTTGCTAATTGACCAGTTTTACATATCGGCCACGACATATAATATATATATATATAAATATATAATATATTATATAAATATATATATATTATAATATATATATATATATATAATATTTATTATATATATATATTTTATATATATATATATATATATATATATATAATATATATATATATATATATATATATATATTTATATTATATATATATATAATATATTATATTATATATATATATATATATTTATATATATATATATATATATATATATATAATATATATATATATATATATATTTATATTATATATATATATATTTATATTATATATATATATTTATATTATATATATATATATATATATATATATATATATATATATATATAATATATATAATATATATATATATATATATATATATATATTAAGTAACATTATCTCTGAGTCCACAGCAGGATTCGAACCTGCACACCCTGCAAACAATAATAGTTCACATAAATTTCCCAGATACACTCAGGTCAGGACAGGTTCAACCTTCCTTGACCACTGACCTCCGGTAACTGCATGAAATGCAATTAGATGTTCGGTTGATGCAAAAAGACCTAAGGGGTAGGCGAACAGTAATTAATTCGACTGAAAACCAGAATTATTATTGTTATATTATTATTAATATTATTGTTTTTTTTTTTGTTATACTTGCTATGCAGGGTTACGAGAACAATTCCTACTGGTTAAGTTTCCGGAGGAATAATGGTGTGTTGTTAGTGAACTCAAAATGGAACACCTTTAACTATATCTTCACGTTCCTGGTGACCCTCATCGCTTACTTGCTTATGAATGTGAAGGAAAGTTGCTACTTCCCTGGTACTAGGCAGGACCTACACTCATGACAGTGATGACCTAGGGTAATAGACACAGCTACCACTCATGACAGTGATGACCTAGGGTAGACACATCTACCACTCATGGGACGAAATTTATAAAGCATCTAAATATGAAAATGTTGTGATAATGGGAGATTTTAACTTTAGACAAATTGATTGGAACAATACGACAGGAAATCTTGAGTCTAGTGACTTTCTTGATACGGTTCAGGATTGCTTTTTAGAACAGGTTTGTGACAGAACCAACTAGAGGAAACAATCTGCTTGACTTGGTTCTTACCAACAAAGATTCACTAATTAATAATCTTGAGGTTAATGATGAGCTTGGGGAAAGTGATCACAAATCACTTAGTTTCAATATATCATGGAATTACCCAGATAACTGCAATCAAATCTCTGTCCCAGATTTTCGCTTGGCCGACTTCATGGGACTGAAAAATTACCTGGGTGGGCTAAATTGGATGTCCTGACTATGGGTCAGGTAGGTGATCTTGGTTGCCAATATGACGTTTTTCAGAGCATAGTTCTAGCTGCCCAGACAACTTTTGTTCCGAGTAGGGAAATTAGATCTAACAAAAATGATCCCAAATGGATGAACAATAGATTAAAACATCTCATTGGTCAAAAGAGAGGCATATATAGGCGTATCAAAAGAGAGGATGGGCAGTTAAGAAATCAATATATTCAATTAAAGAGAGAAATAAAGAAAGGAATAAGAAAAGCGAAAAGGGATTATGAGGCTAAGGTCGCAAGGGATTCAAAGACTAACCCAAGAGTGTTCTTTCAGACATACAGAAGTAAGATTAGGGACAAGATTGGCCCACTTAAGAGTAACTCTGGTCATATCACTGACAGTGATAAGGATATGTGTGAAATTCTCAATACTTACTTCCTCTCAGTTTTCACCCAGGAAAATACTAGCGGTATTCCTGAAATAATAGATTATGTAGAACAGGATGATAAACTATGCACGATTGCGGTAACTAGCTAGTGACATGGTCCTCAGACAAATAGAGAAACTAAAACCTAACAAATCCCCAGGTCCTGATGAACTGTTTGCAAGGGTGTTAAAGGAATGTAAAGAGGAACTTAGCATACCTTTAGCTAATCTTTTTAACATATCGCTACAAACTGGCACAGTGCCTGATAAGTGGAAAATGGCAGATGTAATACCTATTTACAAGGCAGGTGACAGGTCCTTGGCTTCGAACTATAGACCAATAAGCCTTACCTCCATAGTAGGAAAATTTATGGAATCAGTAATTGCCGAAGCAATTCGTAGCCATCTTGATAGGCACAGATTGATTAATGAATCTCAACACGGTTTTACAAAGGGGCGTTCCTGTCTTACGAATTTACTATTTTCACTAAGGCGTTTGAGGAGGTAGATCGTGGTAATGAATATGATATTGAATATTGATATTGAATATGATATGAGGCTTTCGATAGTTCCACACCAGAGGCTATTAAGGAAACTTAAGGCACTCGGAATAGGAGAAATTTTTTCCTGGGTAGAGGCATGGCTGACAAATAGACAGCAGAGAGCTTGCATAAATGGGGAGAAATCAGAATGGGGGCACGTCACAAGCGGAGTTCCTCAGGGGTCAAAATAGCAACATGAGCAAATTTGCTGATGACACCAAAATAGGCCGTCCAATTCATTCTAATGAGGACACTAGAGCACTCCAGGATGATTTGAATAGACTGATGCAATGGTCCGAGAAGTGGCAGATGCAGTTTAATATTGACAAATGCAGAGTTCTAAATGTTGGACAGTTAAATAACCATGCTACATATAAACTAAATAATGTTGATCTTAATACTACTGACTGCGAGAAGGATTTAGGAGTTCTGGTTAGCAGTAATCTAAAACCAAGACAACAGTGCATTAGTGTTCGCAATAAAGCTAACAGAATTCTTGGCTTCATATCTAGAAGTATAAATAATAGAAGTCCTCAGGTTGTTCTTCAACTCTATATATCCTTGGCTAGGCCTCATTTAGACTATGCTGCACAGTTCTGGTCACCGTATTACAGAATGGATATAAATGCTCTGGAAAACGTACAGAGGAGGATGACAAAGATGATCCCATGTATCAGAAATCTTCCCTATGAGGATAGACTGACGACCCTGAATCTGCACTCTCTCGAAAGGCGTAGAATTAGGGGGGATACGATCGAGGTGTATAAATGGAAAACAGGAATAAATAAAGGGGATGTAAATAGTGTGCTGAAAATTTCCAGCTAAGACAGGACTCGCAGCAATGGTTTCAAGTTGGAAAAATTCAGATTGAGGAAGGATATAGGAAAGCACTGGTTTGGTAATAGAGTTGTGGATGAGTGGAACAAACTCCCGAGTACAGTTATTCAGGCTAAAACGTTGTGTAGTTTTAAAAATTTAACGCATGTATTATACATTTAACGCATGTATTATACATTTAACGCATGTAGTATACATTTAACGCATGTAGCATACATTTAACGCATGTATTATACATTTAACGCATGTAGTATAGATTTAACGCATGTATTATACATTTAACGCATGTAGTATACATTTAACGCATGTAGTATACATTTAACGCATGTAGTATACATTTAACGCATGTAGTATACATTTAACGCATGTAGGTGGCCCGGTGGCCTGGTGGCTAAAGCTCCCGCTTCACACACGGAGGGCCCGGGTTCGATTCCCGGCGGGTGGAAACATTTCGACACGTTTCCTTACACCTGTTGTCCTGTTCACCTAGCAGCAAATAGGTACCTGGGTGTTAGTCGACTGGTGTGGGTCGCATCCTGGGGGACAAGATTAAGGACCCCAATGGAAATAAGTTAGACAGTCCTCGATGATGCACTGACTTTCTTGGGTTATCCTGGGTGGCTAACCCTCCGGGGTTAAAAATCCGAACGAAATCTTATCTTATCTTATCTAGCATACATTTAACGCATTTAGCATACATTTAACGCATGTAGTATACATTTAACGCATGTAGTATACATTTAACGCATGTAGCATACATTTAACGCATTTAGCATACATTTAACGCATGTAGCATACATTTAACGCATGTAGCATACATTTAACGCATGTAGTATACATTTAAACGCATGTAGCATACATTTAACGCATGTAGCATACATTTAACGCATGTAGTATACATTTAACGCATGTAGCATACATTTAACGCATGTAGTATACATTTAACGCATGTAGTATACATTTAACGCATGTAGTATACATTTAACGCATGTAGTATACATTTAACGCATGTAGTATACATTTAACGCATGTAGTATACATTTAACGCATGTAGTATACATTTAACGCATGTAGTATACATTTAACGCATGTAGCATACATTTAACGCATGTAGCATACATTTAACGCATGTAGCAATACATTTAACGCATGTAGTATACATTTAACGCATGTAGTATACATTTAACGCATGTAGTATACATTTAACGCATGTAGTATACATTTAACGCATATAGCATACATTTAACGCATGTAGTATACATTTAACGCATGTAGTATACATTTAACGCATGTAGTATACATTTAACGCATGTATACATTTAACGCATGTAGTATACATTTAACGCATGTAGTATACATTTAACGCATGTAGTATACATTTAACGCATGTAGCATACATTTAACGCATGTAGTATACATTTAACGCATGTAGTATACATTTAACGCATGTAGCATACATTTAACGCATGTAGCATACATTTAACGCATGTAGCATACATTTAACGCATGTAGTATACATTTAACGCATGTAGTATACATTTAACGCATGTAGCATACATTTAACGCATGTAGTATACATTTAACGCATGTAGTATACATTTAACGCATGTAGCATACATTTAACGCATGTAGTATACATTTAACGCATGTAGTATACATTTAACGCATGTAGTATACATTTAACGCATGTAGTATACATTTAACGCATGTAGTATACATTTAACGCATGTAGTATACATTTAACGCATGTAGCATACATTTAACGCATGTAGTATACATTTAACGCATGTAGTATACATTTAACGCATGTAGTATACATTTAACGCATGTAGTATACATTTAACGCATGTAGTATACATTTAACGCATGTAGTATACATTTAACGCATGTATATACATTTAACGCATGTAGTATACATTTAACGCATGTAGCATACATTTAACGCATGTAGCATACATTTAACGCATGTAGCATACATTTAACGCATGTAGCATACATTTAACGCATGTAGTATACATTAACGCATGTAGTATACATTTAACGCATGTAGTATACATTTAACGCATGTAGTATACATTTAAACGCATGTAGTATACATTTAACGCATGTAGTATACATTTAACGCATGTAGCATACATTTAACGCATGTAGTATACATTTAACGCATGTAGTATACATTTAACGCATGTAGTATACATTTAACGCATGTAGCATACATTTAACGCATGTAGTATACTTTAACGCATGTAGTATACATTTAACGCATGTAGTATACATTTAACGCATGTAGCATACATTTAACGCATGTAGTATACATTTAACGCATGTAGTATACATTTAACGCATGTAGTATACATTTAACGCATGTAGTATACATTTAACGCATGTAGTATACATTTAACGCATGTAGTATACATTTAACGCATGTAGTATACATTTAACGCATGAGTATACATTTAACGCATGTAGTATACATTTAACGCATGTAGTATACATTTAACGCATGTAGTATACATTTAACGCATGTAGTATACATTTAACATACCTTGTGCAGGTTACTTCAACAAACATTTTTATATGTTCCAGAAACTTAAATTATGCCGGTGATGTTAAGAGTGGTCAGGAAGGTTTAGTTTCGTTATTTTTTAAGTACAATTTGTAGCTGACCGGACAAAGATATAAAGTATCGAATATCAGCTGGTCAGTTACATAATTTTATTTGTATTCACCTATTTGTGGTTGCATGGGTCGATTTGCAGCTCCTGTCCCCGCATCTTCGCTAGTGTGTAAGTGATGTATAGCGGATGACTGGCCTGGCGTATAATGTTGCATCACCTGGGGAATCTTGGAAGCTGGGGACGTCCCCCCACCTGGAGGATGCTCTGGGGGTCAACGCCCCTGCGGTCTAATCCTTGACCAGGCCTCAGGGTAGATTAGATCCTGATCAACCAGACTGTTACTGCTGGCCGCATGTAGTCCACCGTCTATGTTTCCCACTCTGCAAGAATAACACCTAACATGTGATCCTGAATACCAAGACAAGCAGAGCTTCAAACACTTCAACATTCTTATTCTTCTTTCTATTATTTTTGTTGTTAGTAGCAGTAGTTGTAGCAGTAATATTCAAGGGAAGAGGTAGCCCGTAGAGTCATACCATGTCTGGCGAATGAGAGGTAACCAGGGGTAGAGTCAGGTCCCTGAGCACTGTGTATGGCCACTGAGCACTGTGTATGGTTAATGAGCACTGCGTATGGTTAATAAGCACTGTGTATGGTTAATGAGCACTCTGTATGGCTAATGAGCACTGTGTATGGCCACTGAGCACTGTGTATGGCCACTGAGCACTGTGTATGGTTAATGAGCACTGTGTATGGTCACTGAGCACTGTATGGTCACTGAGCACTGTGTATGGTTAATGAGCACTGTGTATGGTCACTGAGCACTGTGTATGGTCACTGAACACTGTGTATGGTCACTGAGCACTGTGTATGGTTAATGAGCACTGTGTATGGTCACTGAGCACTGTATATGGTCACTGAACACTGTGTATGGTCACTGAGCACTGTGTATGGTTAATGAGCACTGTGTATGGTCACTGAGCACTGTGTATGGTCACTGAGCACTGTGTATGGTCACTGAGCACTGTGTATGGTCACTGAGCACTGTGTATGGTCACTGAGCACTGTGTATGGTCACTGAACACTGTGTATGGTCACTGAGCACTGTGTATGGTTAATGAGCACTGTGTATGGTCACTGAGCACTGTGTATGATCACTGAGCACTGTGTATGGTCACTGAGCACTGTGTATGGTCACTGAGCACTGTGTATGGTCACTGAGCACTGTGTATGGTTAATGAGCACTGTGTATGGTCACTGAGCACTGTGTATGGTCACTGAGCACTGTGTATGGTCACTGAGCACTGTGTATGGTCACTGAGCACTGTGTATGGTCACTGAGCACTGTGAATGGTCACTGAGCACTGTGTATGGTCACTGAGCACTGTGTATGGTCACTGAGCACTGTGTATGGTCACTGAGCACTGTGAATGGTCACTGAGCACTGTGAATGGTCACTGAGCACTGTGTATGGTCACTGAGCACTGTGTATGGTCACTGAGCACTGTGTATGGTCACTGAGCACTGTGAATGGTCACTGAGCACTGTGTATGGTCACTGAGCACTGTGTATGGTCACTGAGCACTGTGTATGGTCACTGAGCACTGTGTATGGTCACTGAGCACTGTGTATGGTCACTGAGCACTGTGTATGGTCACTGAGCACTGTGTATGGTCACTGAGCACTGTGAATGGTCACTGAGCACTGTGTATGATCACTGAGCACTGTGTATGGTCCTCGGGATCTTAACATTCCTCTTGTGGTAACAATGGAAACTATTTCCTACATTACATTTTCTACCTTCCTACTGGTTTATGTAACTGTTTTATGAGGAAATTCTGGCTTTCCAGCACAATGAGTTAATAATCTTGTTATCCTAGCTTACTAACACTGAGTTAATAATTCTTGGGTTATCCCGGCTTACTAACACTGGGTTAATAATTCTGTCGTTATCCTGGCTTACTAACACTCTGGGTTAATAATCCTTGGGTTATCCTGGCTTACTAACACTCTGGGTTAATAATCCTGGGTTACTAATGCTCTGCGTTAATTCACACAACTAATTTTTTTTAGATTTAACTTTTTATTTCCTTTTATTTTTATATCTTTCTCTCTCTCTCTCTCTCTCTCTCTCTCTCTCTCTCTCTCTCTCTCTCTCTCTCTCTCTCTCTCTCTCTCTCTCTCCTATATATAGGATCTAACGCCATGTTGCTTGATAATATTGTACAGATGTGTTATTTCAACTCCCTTCATGGTTACATAATGTGAGAACTTGGAGTTACGCTCTTCCTCTAATCAAACCTGATCACCTCCCAATCCCCAGGCGCTGTATGTGTGTAGTGTTGCATCATGCATACAACAACAGTTATAATAAAATTAATAATAACAATAATAATAATAATGAACAAAATAGAAATGGAACAAGAGCAACAACGCCATCAGCAATAACACTCATTCATTCATTCCTTATACACGGGACTGCTATAACAAAATACAGTACCAGCCGTCTCACAATTATTTAATGAATCAGAATCACACTTGAGAAGCGAAAATATTTTACGACTGTTAAGGAACAACGATATTTCTTACGCTTCCTCAACTACAATCGCCACCCAGTAGCAGTGGTGGCGATGGTGGTTAGTGGTAATGTTTGTAGTTGTGGTGGTGGTGGTGGTGGTGGTCAGACTATGAGTAGTAGCAAGTTTCTCAGGCAGGTCGTACCTGGCAGTACACTACCATAATGTGGGGCCGTGACATTGAACACTCTGGGTGTTCAGAGAGTCGGCTTCCTGCCTTTAAGATTGAACCTTCACTGTTTCACGCACTCTCTCATACATTGAAAAATATTATTCCAGGCTCTTTCGTGATCACGAAAATTTAAGGTCACGAAAACGCATAGAATACTACAACCTATCTCTCTGGTTATATTATATATTGTGAAAGCGCTTGTTTCCTGACATCTTGTTTGTATACACTCTCGTCCCTTCAATGAGGGGCTCTTAATTTAAAGAATTGGACTTGCCCTTCCCTTCCTTGGATCGAATCTAAGTGTCTCCCATGCACTATATAACCCCTATGGGTTTAGTGCTTCCCTATAAATGTAATAATAATAATAATAATAAGTATGTATACAGTCTCGCGATGTCGTAGTCTGGCGGGAGTCTGGTTAGTGTCGAAGAAAGAGTTTGTGATTCAAGCATTGAATCAGTTCTCAGAGCAAGTTTACCAAGTATTCATGACACCCTCAGCTGCATGTAGCCTGGCACGTATTGCCCATAAGTATGACAGAAATATGTTTCGCTGTGTGTGGAACTTCAATTGGTAAAGCTCCGAACAGTGAAATGTCATCTGCAAAAGAAAGGTTTGATAAATTAGACACATGTGCAACTCTTGGGTATCTTTATTGAGGAAACGTTTCGCCACACAGTGGCTTTATCAGTCCATACAAAGGAGAATCTTGAAGAACAGGAGGAGAATGAGGTAATCAGTCCCTCAACCTTGAGTCGATGTGGTCAGTCCATCAATCTTGAATAGAATACGGCATACGTGCTGAGAAGGAGCTTATAAACCGTTGGCAGGAGAGGTGCAGCAGTCATAGGTGGTGTAACATTTGTTCAATGTTGAAGTAGGTCGTGCCCAAGAATTAGGCAAGCGAAGAATTCCCAAGTATTAAGATCCCAAGAAGTTGCAGTGTCTGACAGGTTTGTAGATGAATGGTTCAGAGAACCGACATGTTGATAAATTAGACACATGTGCAACTCTTGGGTATCTTTATTGAGGAAACGTTTCGCCACACAGTGGCTTCATCAGTCCATACAAAGGAGAATCTTGAAGAACAGGAGGAGAATGAGGTAATCAGTCCCTCAACCTTGAGTCGATGTGGTCAGTCCATCAATCTTGAATAGAATACGGCATACGTGCTGAGAAGGAGCTTATAAACCGTTGGCAGGAGAGGTGCAGCAGTCAGATAGTTTACTTCTGGTTATGAAATAGCAATTATGCTCAGAGAGTTTGGGGTGTATATAATAGTCTTCAATAAATCTTATTTTAATGAAGTATCTATATATCATACAACTTAAGGTAAATAATAATAATATACGAATATATCGTATATTGGCTAAGAACACTTATGTTTGTTCTATATCATCAGAGTAATATATAAGCCTTAAAATACATGGTTGGGAAGAGACCATGGATATAACATATGTACAGAGATTAAGTCAGAGTATAATATCTAATTTCCAATTTGGGATCAGTCAGATTAACAACAAAATAAGCCAAGGTAAGATAACCGACCAGTGTCAGTTTACCAGAGAGGAGCAGGAGTGTTGATTCCTGGCTGGTAGTTCCTCACTGCTCCTCCCTCAACCTTGAGCGTACAGGTCAGGTGACGTGACTTACCAACACTTAGTAGAGCATTTGAACCAAAAAGTGGGGAGGGGGTGAGTATAACCATCGAACAGTTTATTTGGAGAAATATCTCCTTGATTAACCTTACACTGGTACACAGACTGATTGGTACTTTACTACACCTTTGACTTAACCTATCGTGACCACATAACAAATAAATAATAATACGCCTTAATAATACAGGGACGTTCATTTCCAATTTAGTTATTAAAGGAAACGACCGCAATGTAATATTAAAGAAAGGATAATAATAGGAGCAATGTAGTAGAGGCGTAACAATATCTTTATCTCTAGAAGTACATATACATGGTATACAGGCCCAGCTGACATCAGTAACATACTACTATATAGAAAGCCGTTTGTTATACAGAGCATGTCCCGCAAATTAGGTCAGTTTTGTCCCAGGATGCGACCCACACCAGTCAACTAACACCCAGGAACCCATTTTACCGATGGGGAACGTAGACAACCGGTGTAAAGAAACACGTCCAATGTTTCTACCCTCACCGGGAATCGAACCCAGACCCCTCGCCGTGTGAAGCAAGAGCTTTAGCCACCAGGCACGGGCATCCTGATAGTCAACGACATCTACCAGCTTCCCCAGATCAACCTCAAACCCTTGTTTTTCACGCACCCGTGTGGGTTATTTACCCTGATCGGCAATAATGGTTGTTCAGGTAGTTGGTGGATGCCACCGAGGAGGAAGGAGAAGGAGGAAGTTCCAGGAACACCTAGCCGGGCCACATGGCTGGTTCACACTGTCTGGTTGGAGGCATCGGTGAAGGTTGTCTATCACCCGTGGCTAAATTCCATGCTGGGGAAAACACAGTCTTAAGTTGCGACCTTTTCTTCTGAGTTCAGCTATAGTGCAGTCAGTTCGGTGTATCTTTTTTTGCCTCATTTCCTCTCTTAGCTAGCTTGGGTAAATATGCAATTATATTAATTTTATGTACTTCTGAATACAAAAAAAAAATGGTGAAAATAGATATCTTGAATTTTAATCACTTTAAATATGAGGTGATCTAAGACAGAGGGACCAAAATTGTTCAACAAAGATGTTTTAGGTGAATAAATCTGTAACTATTTCTCTCGAGTTCTCGATGGTCATTTGGCTTCTTGCTATACGAAGATTGGAATAAACTCGTTGTTCTAGGAAAAAACTGAGTTATTAAGGCTTCATTTCCACACGTACACAAATATTTACACATCATTAAAATGAAAGAGAGCTGTCGTCAGAGGGTCTTGTGATACCAATACTGTTTCTGACAGAGAATTAAGACGAGTGCCACTTTTTCTGTCTGACCACGTCTGTCATTTTCTGTGTATTTCTGGAAGAAAAGAGGGAGTTCTGGGCATTGTTAGAGGCTGCTGTCTTCATGGCATCAAACTCTGTATGGAATATCTCCCGATCATATCTAAATATTTATGATATTTATGTTCTTAAAATATATGTTGGTGAGTTAAAGTGGATGAACACTCGTCTACGAGAACATTGACGAGGATGGAGACGACTGCTGCTCCTTGTTTTATCTCATCTTTCTTTGTTTCTCATATGGAATACTTTTGCCTCGTGTAGGTTAATTTTGCCTTGATGCGGGTTACTTTGTCTTCATGTGGGTTATTTTGTTTTCATGTGGGTTACTTTGTCTTTATGTGGGTTACTTTGTCTTCTTGTGGGTTACTGTGTCTTCATGTGGGTTACTTCCTTTCGTGACTATAATCGTCCTATTAGCTTGAGCGAGGTTCCCTGAGATCTTGATGAATTATACAACTGTTTTTCCTCTGGTACTGGTGTTAATGACTTCTGAAAGTCAGAGCATTTGAAAGAGAAAGGAAGACGGATGCTGTATTTAACGACATTATCCGCTAGTTTAATCATTGTATTCTAATGCAACCAGATATGTATTGGTAGCGACGCCATCCCAGAAAGGTATCCCTGTATCCCATAAACCCAGTCTCCTCCATCTCAGTGATCTGATAAAGATATCTCTGTATCCCAAAAATCCCAGTCCCCTAATGCAATTAAAATATCAGATAAATATGCAAATATGCAGTTAAATATTACCCGACACATGCCAACCAACACGCCATCTTCACATGCAGTGATTCTGGAAACCAGGTTATTCTAATAACTTCCTGATGATAATTCTCAACCAGGTTGCTGATATTATCTTCCCAATAACACACATAGCCATACTAACCTGGTTCATCTGAGATTAACTTGTGGAGAAACTTTGACTAATTACCCAAGTATATTGTTACCGTCTAAAGTTCAAATATACGAACAAATATCCCACTGGGCGGCCCCTATACAAACACCAAGAAAAAAATAGGCGTCCCCAGAGCACGAGGACATTGCGGGGCTCCTAAATAGACCACTAGAGAAATTTCGGAAGGCCAAAAGCAAGAGCAAACTGGTGGGGCAACATAAATGGGACTCTAGACCCTGGGATAGTACATTCACTGTTACTGTTGATATATACCAGCTGTTGGGAATGCCCGACCGAGTGAATATATTACGTTACCTCTCTTTCTGCTTTGTAGTTCAGTGTTTTAGACCAGTTGTTGGTCGTAGTTTATCTCTTGCTGGTCCGTGGTTCGGTTCTATGGTTGTTCCATAGTTCATTGTTCGGTTTTGAAGTTCAGTGTGAACCCTGTTGCTGTTCTTCAGTTCAGTCAATTGTTCTGATGCTGCTCTAAGACTTCTCGCAAGCGTTTCAAAATACTCTGGTTCTGCTGAACACAATGAAATCATTGGCTGAAGCGTTACTGACTTCCACACACATACATAATTCAATTTTACGCTTATCAGTTCTCGGAGAGGTGTGACTCGACGAAAGTTCTCCAGGAAAGTCGCTTCTGTGATCACAAGATTTCCTCCCGATTTCTTAAAACTCCTGCAACATCCACAACTGTGATAAATGACTTAGAAAACAGACATTTGGAATTCTTTACTTAGGAATCATCTCGACAGCCAGTGGCTTCTTTAGTCCAGTACAAAGAAGATTGGTGGAAAATTGAGGAGGAATTTGAGGTAATCATTCCCTCAGCCTATAGTCGAAGTGTTCAATCCACCAAGATTACTAAACTGAACACATCGAGAGAGACTGATTGCCTCAAACTCCTCTGTTTAAATCGTTCTTCTTTGTAATTGGACTGAAGAAATTGGATGGCGAAACGTTGCCTCAGTAAAGATTTCCAGATGCTGCAAAAGTGTCTCAACTTTGCAATACCTAGAGTCAGTGGTCAGGCTTCAAAGACATTTTTCTATTCAGCAATAAACGAGTGCAATAAACTACCTGCACATGTCACAGCCTGTCATAGCATGAGCCAGCTCCAGAAGACAGCCAGAATGAACCTCATAAATAAAGCTACAGAAAGGGAGGAGAGTGATTTCTTGTATGAAAATAATTAATTTGATCTCTGCCCTAGTATACATTCTTTTATTGTAACTGCTTTTACGTAGTTAAAATACCCACCTGTTTTTAACTTTTAAATATAAATAATAATTATCACAAGGACCCCAATGGAAATAAGTCCTGTCGGACTTTTTTGGGTTATCCCAGGTTCTGTACACATATGCTGCTATGTATGATAATCTATGTAACTGTGTATACTTGAATAAACTTACTGTCTCATTCATTCACAGCTGTGTGGACTCACTCGCTTTAGTAGACACCAACCAGCCTTCATTCCATCTTGCGACCAATTTTTCTTCTATTTTTCCGTGGGAGCAGACAAGCAGAAGACAGCCTAACAAAGCTCAAAGATCAAGGCTTTACAGTGCTCAAAATCAAACATTTTTACCAACAACGTCACGCCGATAACAGTCTTAGAGAAACCAGACCTCTTGAGAGACTGAAGAAAAATATTCTTGCAGAGACTAAGGCAGACCAAAGGCAGACACACCTTATAAATAGTGAGATAATTATACCTATGAAAAATGATAATGGTTTAATATTTTAGAAATACGCAATTTTTTCTTGAACTTGCAACATTGAAAGAGAATAAATCCTGACACGACACACGAGACCCACACTTATATAAACACAGCAGGGAGAGCACTTATAATGTTAGCCTTGGTAATAGTAGGTGTGTGTGTGTGTGTGTGTGTGTGTGTGTGTGTGTGTGTGTGTGTGTGTGTGTGTGTGTGTGTGTGTGTATGTGCGTGTGTGTGTGTGTGTGTGTGTGTGTGTGTGTGTGTGTGTGTGTGTGTGTGTGTGTGTGTGTGTGTGTGTGTGTGTGTTGCTGTGTCCCATCTCTGGAACATTCTGTCTCTATCCACCTTGTCGACTCCTCTCAGTATTTTGTATATCGTTATCATATCTCCCCTAACTCTCCTGTCTTCCAGTGTCGTCAGGTCTATTTCCCTTAACCTCTCCTCGTAGGACATACCCCTTAACTCCGGGACTAGTCTTGTTGCAAACCTTTGCACCTTCTCTAGTTTCCTTACGTGCTTGGCTAGGTGTGGGTTCCAAACTGGTGCTGCATACTCCAATATGGGCCTAACGTACACAGTGTAGAGGATCCTGAACGATTCCTTGTTAAGATGTCGGAATACTGTTCTTACGTTTGCTAGGCGCCCGTATGCTGCAGCAGTTATTTGGTTGATGTGCGCCTCAGAGTGTGTGTGTGTGTGTGTGTGTGTGTGTGTGTGTGTGTGTGTGTGTGTGTGTGTGTGTGTGTGTGTGTGTACTCACCTATTTGTGGTTGCAGGGGTCGAGTCTTAGCTCCTGGTCCCGCATCTTCACTGGTTGTACTGGGTCCTCTCTCTCCCTGCTCATGAGCTTTATCAAACCTCGTCTTAAAACTACGTATGGTTCCCGCCTCCACTCCGTCACTATTCTAGGCTATTCCACTGTCTGACAACTCTATGACTGAAGAAATACTTCCTAACATCCCTTAGACTCATCTGACTCTTCAACTTCCAATTGTGACCTCTTGTTTCTGTGTCCCCTCCCTGGAACATCCTTTGTCCACCTTGTCTTTATTGCGCAGTATTTTATATGTCGTTATCATGTCTCCCCTGACCCTCCTGTCCTCCAGTGTTGTCAGGCTGGTTTCCCTTAACCTTTCTTCATAGGACATTCCCCTTAGCTCTGGAACTAACCTTGTCGCAAACCTTTGCGCTTTCTCTAACTTTCTTGACGTGCTTGATCAAGTGCGGGTTCCAAACAGGTGCTGCATACTCCAGTATGGGCCTGACGTACACGGTGTACAGTGTCTTGAACGATTCCTTACTAAGGTATCGGAACGCTGTTCTCAGGTTTGCCAGGCGCCCATATGCTGCAGCAGTTATCTGGTTGATGTATGCTTCCGGAGACATGCTCGGTGTTATACTCACCCCAAGAAATTTCTCCTTGAGCGAGGTTAACAGTCTTTGGCCACCTAGCCTATACTCCGTCTGCGGTCGTCTGTGCCCTTCCCAGATCTTCATGACTTTGCATTTGGTGGGGTTAAATTCGAGTAGCCAGTTGCTGGACGAGGTGTCCAGTCTGTCCAGGTCTCTTTGAAGTCCTGCCTGATCCTCATCTGATTTAATTCTCCTCATTAACTTCACATCATCTGCGAACAGGGACACTTCTGAGTCTAACCCTTCCATCATGTCATTCACATATTCCAAAAATAGCACTGGTCCTAGAGCCGACCCCTGTGGGACTCCGCTCGTCACAGGTGCCCACTGTGATACCTCATCCCGTACCATGACTCGTTGTTGCCTCCCTGTCAGGTATTCTCTGATCCATTGCAGTGCCCTTCCTGTTATATGCGCCTGATCCCCTAGCTTCTGCACTAATCTCTTGTGAGGAACTTGTCAAAGGCCTTCTTGCAGTCCAAGAAGATGCAATCAACCCACCCCTCTCTTTCGTGTCTTACTTCTGTTACCGTATCATAAAACTCCAGAAGGTTTGTGTCACAGGATTTGCCTTCCATGAAACCGTGCTGGATAGCGTTTATACTCTTGTTCCGTTCCAGGTGCTCCACCACTCTCCTCCTGATAATCTTCTCCATAACTTTGCATACTATACACGTCAGTGACACAGGTCTATAGTTTAGTGCCTCTTTTCTGTCTCCTTTTTTAAAAATGGGAACTACATTTGCCGTCTTCCATACCTCAGGTAGTTGCCCAGTTTCCAGAGATGTGTTGAAGATTGTGGTAACTGGCACACACAGCATATCCGCTACCTCTCTAAGGACCCACGGGGAGATGTTGTCCAGTCCCATTGCCTTTGACGTATCGATGTCCCTTAGCAGCTTCTTCACCTCCTCCTCATTTGTATGTATGCCATCAAACACTTGTTGTTAAATTCCTTGCTGGTGTACCTCTCTGTTCTGTCCCCCGAGAGGCCTTCCTGTCTCTACTGTAAATACTTCCTTAAATCTCATGTTGAGCTCCTCACATACCTCTTGATCGTTTCTTGTGAGTTCCCCACCTTCTTTCCTCAGCCTGATCACCTGGTCTTTGACTGTTGTCTTCCTCCTAATGTGGCTATACAGCAGTTTCGGGTCAGACTTGACTTTCGATGTTATGTCGTTTTCGTACTGTCGCTGGCCCTCCCTCCTTATCTGTGCATACTCGTTTCTGGCTCTTCTACTAATCTCCTTATTTTCCTGGGTCCTTTGCCTCCTGTGCCTATTCCATTCTCTGGTGAACTTAGTTTTTGCCTCCCTACACCTTCGGGTAAACCAAGGACTCGCTTTGGTCTTCCTATTATTTCTATTGCCTTTGGGAACAAACCTTTCCTCTGCCTCCTTGCACTTTTTTGTTACATATTCCATCATCTCGTTTACTGATTTTCCTACCAGTTCTCTGTCCCACTGAACCTTCTGCAGGAAGTTCCTCATGCCTGTGTAGTCCTCCCTTTTATAGTTTGGCTTTTCCCATTCAATTCTTACCTTCTTCACTTGAAACTCTACTATATAATCAAAATTCAGAACCACGTGATCGCTAGCTCCAAGGGGCCTCTCGCAAGTTATGGCCTCAATGTCTGAACTGCTTAGGGTGAGCACAAGATCCAGTCTTGCTGGCTCATCCTCCCCTCTCTCTCTGGTAGTGTCCCTGACATGTTGATGCATGAGGTTTACAAGTACCACATCCATCATCTTGGCTTCCATGTTTCGGGACCCCCATGGGGCCCCAGGTTTTCCCAGCCGATCTCCCTGTGGTTAAAAATCCCCCCTTTCCCAGTTTTTTTTGGGGCCGCTCGAGTGAGCTCTTTTTACCCCTCACCCGTGGGCCCACCTCGCTCTGTTTTTTTTCGTGCCCTCTTTTGGGCCTCCTGCAGTTCTGTTGGTTATAATACCCCAAATGATATTTATGTTCCAGACTGAATTGTACCTACTATATAGTCCGTTTTCCAAAACACGCCATGCCTTCCTTTTCCCTCAAGTCCCCATCGGTTTTTTATGAGCATGCAACCCCCCTCCCCCTACCCCTACTTTCCTCAATCTAAATATCCCGTGGGATGTTTTTTTTTGCTCTGTTTAGTTCAGCGATTTTCGTTTCTTGATGCTTGATTTTGGGGGATTTCTCGCTGCCACCCCCTTTATTTCCTGCCCCCCCCATATTTATTCTTATTCCGTCCGCGTTTGTGTACCAAAACCTTTAACTTTTTTTCTATCACTGTGGTCCGTGAGAATATTGGGTTGTGGGGTGGGAGCCTTGGGGGGGCCTATGGGGGGCTGTGGTGGGGTGGGGTTTGTGATGGGGGGGTGGGGTCAGAGGGAACAGTTGTGGGTTTTGGGGTTTTGTTGCTCCGTTGAGTTTGGGGGTTTTCGCGGGGGGTCCCTTTGCGGGAGTTTTGCGGGGTGTTTTGCCCTTCCCCCCTGTGTCTGGGGCCTGCTCATCTTAACATTGCCCCTCGTTCTTCCTTGCATCTCTGTACCCTCTCTTTTAGTGTAGTCCTTTTTTTGTATTCTGTCGAGTCGAGTTTAAACCCCTTTGGGCCCCGGTTTTTTCCCCAGTCGTGCTTTCTCTTGCAGGATCCTGCTTTGAGTGTGTGTATGTGTGTGTGTGTGTGTGTGTGTGTGTGTGGTGTGTGTGTGTGTGTGTGTGTGTTTGTGTGTGTGTGTGTGTGTATGTGTGTGTGTGTGTGTGTGTGTGTGTGTGTGTGTGTGTGTGTGTGTGTGTGTGTGTGTGTGGAGTTGTTTCTACTACACCACTCAACACCACTCATCACCACTCATCATCAATCATCATCACCACCACTCCACCTCACAGTCTTCAAGTCTGGATCAATGGTTGATTCACCAACAAGAAACAAAATACTTTTTAAAAAAAAGATTGAGTAACTAAACGTGTGAAGGCAGCACATGAGGGTCCTCAGACCCAGTCCTACATCAGTCTTATAACAAATATACAATTCTCTTATACAAAATCTATAACAATTTACGTGTATAATCTGAAAAAAGCGGCTAACAGGGAGTCACAATATTTTCACTCATTATTTCAATCAGTGGACGCGCTAAACCCATTAGGGTGTTACACAGCGCCAGGGATCGAAAACCCTTCACCGGCGTCAAGAGATTCAAAAGGCCATATGTTACCTGCAGGTTACCTGGAGTGGCTTCCGGGGGGTCAGCGTCCCCGTGGCCCGGTCCCTGACCAGATTTACTATTTGCTGGCGTGATCGATCAGGCTATTAGTGCCTGCTACCCGCAATTCAACTTATGCACCACAACCCGGCTAATCAGGAAATGCTTTGAGGAATCCGTAGAGTTTCTTTTTGAAGACAGTCTAGGGTTTGTTGGTGATCCCCTTTATGTATGAAGACTGAGTGTTGGAGAGTCCGTCGCTTAACACTTATTAAATTCTCTCTGAGTGTAGTCATCGCTCCTCTGGTTTTCGTTGGAGTATCCTGCACCGTTAGCCAAGCCTCTGTGTTCTTAAATTTGACACCAATCCCTCCAGAATTTCCAGGTGTAGATTATGATGTATCTTTCTCGCCTACGTTCCAAGGAATACAGTTCTATGGATTTCCAACTCTCACGGTAATTTAGATACTAAACGAAACACTCGTCCACTTGTCACTTAAAATTAGCCCTGTTTGGAGCTAAACATGTTATAAACATGTTATAAATACAAAATATGCTGTATAGAGCATTAGCTCTATACTGTATCTTTCATGAAGCGTAGGCACGCAGAGATATATACACTGAGTGGTATATTTAGGGCCGTGACACCCCTCAATATACACCCATCGCTCTTACTAGCACAGTTATAATAAATAATAATAATAATAATAATAATGATAATAATAATAATAATAATAATAATAATAATAATAATAATAATGGTGATAATAATAATAATCTGTATTTCTGCAAGTACAGTGAGGTATGCTATAACGAATCTAATTGGTTCTAGAATCTAGTTCGTTATAGCGTTCGTTCGTTATACAGGTAATCCGTTTCAGGCTCCCCATTACAACCTCTTAACAACGAGAATATAATATAAAATTATAAAAAAAAAATACATATAAGTTCATTTAACATTCTAAAATAAGTTATATTATTAATACTTGTAATAAAAAGTAATAAATTAGTACAAAAAAATACAGTAATTTATCCTAACTTAGTGTTGTTGAGCAGCAGGACCACCACTGCTCCTTACCA
>NC_069449.1:35620417-35639942 GCF_026875155.1 Cherax quadricarinatus | reverse complement strand
AAAACCCCTTCCCCCTTCGTTGTAATCCTTATTAACAGTACAAACGTGATGTTTGTTGCTGTTAGCCATCAACGGTAAAGTAATGAGGAAAAAACACCAGTTTTTTTGCTGAGGGATGAGAACCTGGACACTCACCTCTCGTTGAAGTAGTACACCAAACAGGGACTAGAAGAAATTACCCTAGAGTACCAACCATCGGGTCCTTGGGTAGGGGACCAATCCAGTTCCGCTGGAGGCGCTGCTTTTTTTAAGGTCGTATGGTTAGGGATAAGGGTTTATGTGTTTTCCCCCACCATGAGGCAGGCCAAAGGCAGCTGGGTTTGGTCCGTGGTAGTGCAGTGTTGTTATTGTCAGTACCACTCGTTGGGGAACAATAATATTATATATATTTTATAAAATATATTATATATATATATATTATATATAATAAAATTATTATATATATATATGTAATATAAATAATTTATATATAAAAATATTATTTTATATATAATAATATATATAAAAATATATATATTTTTATTATATATTATATATATAATATGTATATATGTATATTAAATATATATATAATATTTTAAAATTATATGTTAAATATATATTTATATAATATTAAAATTTATAAAAATAATATTATAAATATTATTGTATATTAATGTATTATATTTATTTTGTATATATATGTATATACCTGAGTTTACCTGGAGGATTTTTGGGGGGTCAACGCCCCCGCGGCCCGGCTGTGCGGGCCCCTGGGGGGATCAGCGCCTGTCAACCGGGTTTTGCGCTGGCTGCACGCAAACCAAGTACAGCCACAGCCGGCTGATAGGAACGACTTTGGTGCTTGTCCGTCCCCGCTGAAAGACTGCCGGGTTGTTGGTAACCCCCCTTATGTGTCTGGGAACGTTGAACATCTCGGGCCCCTGACCTTATTGTATGGTCTCTTAACGTTAGGACCCCCCTGCTTTTCTTTTGGGGGGGATGGTGCATGTCTGCCAAGTCTTTTGCTTTTTTGTGAGTGATTTTCTGTGCGTTCGGTCTAGCCCCCTCTAGGATTTTCCGGGTGAATTCATGTATCTCTCCCTCCCTGGTTCCAGGGAATAAGGTTTAGAAACCTCAAGCGCTCCCAGAAATTTGAGGTGTTTTATCCCCGTTATGCGCGCCGTGAAAGTTCTCTTACATTTTCTAGGTCGGAAAATTTCCCCTCCCTTGAAAGGTGCTTTAGAGTGCAGCAATTTCCACCTAGATAGAACAAGTGACCGAAGGTGTCTCAGGGGTTTGGGCCTCCCTAGTTTTAAAGGTTCTTTTTAACCCCCCCTGCATTTTTTAGCAGATGCGTTGATAAAATTTTATGGCCCTTGAGGTGAGATCCTCCGCAAAATCCCCCCCGGGTCTTTGAGGGGGTTTGTTTCGCCTATTTTGTGGCCGGGGAATTTGTTTTGTATTTGATAAAATTTTAATTTCCTCAGTTTCCCAATTGGTAATATTATATATATATAATTTATATATATTTATATATTTAATAATATATATATATATATTATATATATATATATATATTATTATAAATATATATATTTATAATGAATAAGATCCAGTAAAACAGGTGTTTTCAGAATATGCAAAACAACCATTTGTGAAAGAATAGAGAAGTTCCAAGCGTTTTTCGGGGATACTACATTTAAAATTGTTCCTTGTAAGTGAGTAGTCCGAAAGCATTGGAACTTCTCATTCTTTCACAGTGGTTTTTTTGCAAAATGAAAAATGGTAGCAGCCCACCCACCGGGGAGAGAAGACGTCGTCGTTTTTTCTCTTCAGTGAAACTCTGAACACTGTTGCTCGAGTTTTTCTTGAGTTATCCGAGTAATTCTTACCAAGCTGGAGGAAATTTGGCTTCGTCATTCGGCCCCACCCCATAAAGGGGGGGTTTTAGGCGGTAAACTTGGTTGCTTGTTTCACCCCTTACCTCATCCCCCCCCCTTCCCCCACCCCCCCTCCCCCAAACATCAACACGGGCCCCATACACTTAACACACTAAACATTGCTATCCTTCTGATTTTCCATTTTTCTTTTCGGCAATTTCTTTTTGGGCGAGTTAACACAAGGCATTTTGCCCACCCGGTACCCCTGTTTTTTTTTAAAATCCGGCCGCTTTGCTTGGGCCCTTTTCCTCACCACTCGAGGGTAGGCTTCTTAGGGCTGACCTTCATAAGTCAGCTGAAATAGGATTCAGATTAACATTAAGGAAAGACCCTTTTTTGTTAAAAACTCCTTCCAGATTTTCCTTTCCGGGGAACATGGCGAGGGTAATGTAAGATTAGTTTGATGGAAATCAATGTCCATGAAAGAAATTCTAACATGTATTGCTCGATCAACGTTGCTCCAGTGGATTTTTTTTAAACCCAGCTGGGGCGTACTTCTCCCTTCTTCGGAAAAAAGGTTACTTCAACTGCTGAACATGATGCCCTTGACAAACTGAAGCTTCTGGTGTTACCAGTTGCACCTGGAGCTATCAAGTCAGAGACTGTGTTTGTTGCCGAATAAAAGTTTTATGAACATAGCATGTGAATGAATTGTTGGGACATTTTACAAGAATTCTAATTTAGAGTGTAGAAGCAAAAAATTTCAAATCCTAAAAAAAACAAGGTAACTTAAAAATTAATACTTGAACCCCTGGGGGGCCAAACTTGGTTTTTCAAAATGGCTTCAAAGTTTTGGCACCGATGTACCCTGACCAAATCTTCTTGAACGATTTGTCAGTGTGACAAAAATTTTTTAAAAATGTTATGCCTTTGGTCATAACCCCAACAAAATGCATACTAAAGGGCAAATTTGTAGCATTTCTTGGCCAACATTTTTCGAGATTGTAATAAAAAAAAATCACCCAAATGGTCCCTGCAGGGAAAAACATCATGCTGTTTCTGTATTTGTCCAAAAGGAAAAAAGGAAAAAATGCAAAAAAATTATTGAACCCAAGAAACTTCCACTTAAAAGAAGACCACCCCCCGGGCACCCCCAAACGATGTCCCAAACTTCCCCCCCAGCTCTCCCGGATCAAGTGGGACTCCTCAGGTCTCTCCCAAAGGGTTTCATTTTTGGGAATTTTTGCCCCTCTTGGAGGCCCCAATCAAACCCCTCCCCTACAAATACAAAAACCCCAACAAAAAGGTTAGTTATCTATGTTCAGGTATCCCACCCGGGATATGACGAGAGCAAACTAATTATTTTTGGGCCCAAAGACATAGCAGGTGGTGACTTCAACTCGCTCTCAGGTTTTAAAGATCTGTTAAGGTAAGGGGGATCTTTCCCATCAATCCAGAAAAAATGTAGGCTTTATGACCCAGCCTTCTCTAACAAGAAGTATGTACCATATCTACATCAAAAAAAAGCCTAAGTCATCCCTGGCCCAGGGACCTCACCCTCCTCCCCAGGTTGTCATCCCCTCAACCCGATAAGTCAACACCTGAACTAAAAAACCCCAAAAAAAATTTGGTCCCTCTCCCCCCGCTATTGAAACGCCCGTTGAACGGAATTTTCCCCAGGATAACCACCTTCCCCTACCACCAAGGTGGCCGGGGGCCCTGGGGGCTAAAGCCCCCGTTCACAACGGAGGGCCCGGGGTTTTCGATTCCGGCGGGTGGAAACATTCACACTTTCCTTACCCCTGTTCACCTAGCAGCAAATAGGTACCTGGGTGTTTCGAGGGTGTGGGCGCATCGGGGGGAAAAGATTAAGGACCCAAGGGAAATAAGTTGACATCCTCGATGCGCACTGATTTTTCTTGGGTTATCCTGGGTGGCTAACCTCCGGGGTTAAAATCCGAACAAAATCTTATCTTACCTAATTTTCCCTTTGGGGCCTCCAGTCTCCCATTAACTCTCACGAGCCTCTGCTTTGTACTGGGAAAATATACCTCCGTTTTCTGTGATGACTCTAACGATTTTAATGAAATTTTTAATTTCCACCCTAGTGAAAGATGATGGGGTTTTTTTAATAACAAGCACCTACGCAGAAGTTCCCTCCTCCCTTTCGAGTCCAGAGGAATAGTGTGGTACCAACATGACACTACTTCAGGCGTTCAGACCCCAGTACACGAGCGAAAATGCAAGAAAATAATGGGGATTCCCAAATTTTCCACTTAATGTTAACATTTCTTTAAAAACCTTTTCCCTTTTGAGGTTGAACTAATTTAATTTCAATCCGTTTTTTATTTTGAACGAGACAGCGCAAGGTTGTCAACATATTAAATTCGTGGTTACTGTACTGGGGAGAAAATCGAGGGACCCTTTTGTTGGGGGTAGCCCTCTTAGTTAAAAAGGCTAAATTTAAAAATATTCATTTGATGAAGATAACATTCTTTTGCAATAGAAATGAAAGTTCATGGCAATATGATAGGAATGGTTTTTTTTCCCCCGAGAAAACAAAATGAGTCAATTCTTCTTTGGATTTTAAGCAGAAATATTTCCCAAAAATTCTAGCGGGAAATTTTTTTAAAGCTCTCACCTGCCCCTCTTCAACTGTGGGGCTGGTATTCCCCGGGGACTTAAAAGGAAAACAAATCTTTAATAAGACAGAGAAACTTGTATTTTAAGGCCATTCTTTAAATCGTACATTGGACTCTCCAGGGACACCAGATATATATGACAAACAGAGACTGTGACATCTTTTACTGTCGTATATCTCCCGGTGGAAATGTAGGATCGACCTATCCCGTTATAAAACAACACAAACTTCTCCCTTAGAATCCCGTACCTCCTAAACCAATCTTAACACCTGGATGTACCCCTTTTGGGGATTTTTGGGTGCGATGAATTTTTATTGGAAAAAATTTCCCTTCCCCTGCAATTGAGAGCTCAGGTCCGCATAATCGAATAATTGAAACTACTAAAGCAATTTTCAATTGCTTCCCCAAAAATTTACCCCAATATAAACCACTAGGGAAATTAGAGACAATTTAAAAAATTACAAGCAGAGGTCGAACATCTTCAAACGCGACAACCCCCAGCAGCACATGCACCCATTAAAGGGAAGAATTAATTAAAATGATTAGTCATCACAAAACGGGACTTTTTGGAAAATTTCTATTCTTTAACAATCAGACAAACGTGAACCAGCAAAATTTTGGGTAAGAAACCCAAAATTTTAGGGGCAAATCAAAGGTTCCTAACTACCTAGTTATACCTCATGATGAGGATGAGAAGATGTTGAAATTAAAATTTGACGATCCCCAGGACCAGGTAATTTGTTGGGTGATGTATGGGAGAAAATTTTCTCCCACAAACACAGGTCAATTTTAAAAATACTCATTATCAGTTGGAAATGAATGGAGAGATGAGAATTTTGGATGATCTAAACCACTACCTTTTCCCTCGATACTTCAATTGAAGTACCCCCCCGCTTTTTAGACCCTTTTTTAAATTCTGAGTGAGTCAGGTTATTTTGGAAAAAATGTGCAATAGGCCCTGCCTCTCTGGAAAAACAATGAAACAAATAAAGTTCCCCCCCGAAATTGTAAACAGTCTTTGGTAAATATCTTTTAAAGCCCTCTTTGGCCCCAGGACATTTTCCAGTGGTTTTTAAGCTCTAGGTGTTTTTTTCTAGGTAAGCCCAAAAAGAATCCACCAACCCGGGAATATAGACCCATTTTTATTTTAAGTCACGGAAAAAATTCTTGAGAAAGTCATTTCCAAAAAGATTGAACTACTTATTGAGTTTAATCCTTTTTTTTCTGAAAAAAAATTTGCTTTAGAACACATAGAGGTACCAAAATGCAATAAATGTTATTTTTGACACTGTAGCAAATCTAAAACGCGGGCAATCTTGCCTTAAATTTCCACCAGAGATGTTATAAAACTTTTGATAGTTATGGCATGAGGCCTTTTACAAACTCATTGACCTACCGACCATAATGGGCTTTTCTCGAGTAATATATAATTTTTTACTAAAGAAAAAAATATTCCCCTTTATGAGGGCGGGAGAGCCCTTTTTTACCCACGCTGGTGTCCTCAAGGTTCTTGTTATCCATTCTGTTCAACTTTAGTGAATGCCTTTTTAACCCAAATTTAATGATACAATTGTGAAAATTTTTGGATATGTTATTCATGTCGTTCATCAAAATCCCTAACAGGAAAATCAAGTATGAGAGAGTATGAAAAAAATGATATTGAACTTCGTCGAACATTAATTGGGAAAAGAAATGGAGAATTACGACTAAACCTGAAAAAGGGCCTTGTTAGACGATAGGAGTTTTGCCAACAATTTTAAAATAAAGGGGGATTCCATCAGAGGGGACACCGTAGCCATTAGAAACCCTAACAAGACTTGGGGTATGAAAAAGAAGGGGCTCCACTCAAATCTTATAACTAAAAAGATCAAAATAGCCAAAACCCGGGCTTAGCACTTTTCGATTCAATAAGCCCCCAAAAGCAAAAAACATTTTATAAAATGTAATAAGACCAATACTCGAATACCCTTGTGTCCCCCCAAAGTTATTAAAAACAAAGACCAAAAATTTCTACGGCTTCAAAGGGTCCAGAATAGAGCTCTTCGCTTCATTACCGATCCAGGGGGAGAGAAAGATTTTAAAAAGACGATTTACACATACAACAAGATATTATGCCTAAATGTACGCCTTGACACCCTAAAAAAAACTTATTCAATGCAAGAACTATACATGCCAGATAGAAACATCCTATAAAAGTGGTAAATAAACCGGATTTAGCATCAATATCCTCCTCACAGGACCAAAGAATGACTCTCCCACGAGGGTCCCCTCGTTTTATACTAAAGAATTTTTCCATCGCCCCTGATATTGGCAAACCCCTGATGAAGAAGATTGGGTAACACCAGAAAACCATTATGTTACTAAGAAAAACATCGCCCCATTAGGGGAAAATCTTATATAACAAAATAATGAAAAAAATTTTGCATTTACCATGGTGGACACCACCCGTAAGAAGCATTGTCACGGAAATTTATAAAAAGGCCAGAAAATTATTGCCTTTTTTGGAAAATATCCGTTGTGCAAAGCAAAAAAAAAAAAAAAAAAAAAAAAAAAAAAAAAAAAAAACAATTAACTTTATTTAATTTTACCAATTCAGGTCATGTAGTTTTATACCCATTGTTCTATGTGATCTGATGGGTTTTGTATTATACCCCTTAAAGAATATCTTATCATTTCAATACACTTTTTTAAAATTCACCAAGTGGTTGGGCCACTTACCTTTTATTCCTACCTCTCCCCCCCTCCCACCCTTTTCCCAAAATTTCCATCCTTACCCCCTCCTTCTTCCTTACCCTCTTTCCCAAAAATTGGGCTAAGAAGAAGAAGAAGGTTGTTTTGCATATATATATATATATATATATATATATATATTATATATATATATATATAATTATATATATATATATATATATATATATATATATAGTAGTGGGTGTGAGGCATGGATTGCGAATGTTGCAACAAGGAGAAGGCTGGAGGCAGTGGAGATGTCAGGTCTGAGGGCAATATGTAGTGTGAATATAATGCAGAGAATCCGTAGTTTGGAGATTAGGAGGAAGTGCGGGATTACCAAAACTATTATCCAGAGGGCTGAGGAGGGGTTGTTGAGGTGGTTCGGACATGCAGAGAGAATGGAATGAAATATAATGACTTCGAGAGTGAATAAATCTGTAGTGGAAGGAAGGGTGGGTAGGGGTCGGCTTAGGAGAGGTTGGAGGGAGGTGTTGTGTGGAAGGAGACTGGACATCCAGCTAGCGCGCGTGAGCGTGTCCAGGCCGCCGCGGTGTTGATCCTCGACAATCTCTCCAGGTATATTCCAGGTATTACAATATATTCCGTCACCTTTTCAAATAATTTTTATGTTTTTTATAATATTTGATGTAATATCCAAACAGTAATTAATTCGTGTATGCATTCATAAATCTATTTCTATATAGATGCACAGAAAGCACCGGCAATTAATTTTGTCAACCAGTCACCATCGTCGTTGCAAACTGAGATAATTCCTTCATGACAATTGCCTTTACGCCTTTGTTTACTATGTCTGAGTTGTCTGATATTATTTCTGCCCAGGAGAGACTGTCCAGGAACCTTTTTCCGCAATTGTACCTGTCACCATCTCCCAGTGTCATTAATGTCTTCCTCTTCTGGTAGACAACAGCATTTGTCTCTGGTGTCTGGTTCAATACGGGAATATCAACAAATATCATCCGAGGACGTACCACCGTATATCCTCGGATGACGGTGAAACACCTAGCTAGGCTGGGTGCGTCATTCTTGTAGGATTGTGTGGTCCTGTGGGTTAGAGCGTCATGTGATTTCGCTCACCATGAGGAGGGCCGAAGCAGCATGGATTCGAGTCCTTGGCTAGTCGCAGTGTTGTTTATATATATATATATATATATATATATATATATATATATATATATATATATATATTTATATATATATATATATATATATATATATGTCGTGCCGAATATGTAAAAACTGGTCAATTAGCAAGAACTCATTTAAAATTAAGTCCTTTCTCAAATTTTCTCTTATACGTTTAAAGACACATTTTTTTCATTAATGTTAATGTAAACAATTTTAATTTTGCACCGAAAGAATCTTAAAAAATTTTCCTAACCTTATTATACAAGCGAAATTTTATTTTAGCCTAACCAATAAATATTTTTAAATACGTTTCAATAATTTAATATAAATAAACGCAATCAAAAATTTTTTTTTTTCGTTAGTTCAAATGATTTTCCCTAAATTATTGCTACAAATTTTCATTTGCCCCTATGACAATGAGCGTTGCTATTTAAGCAAGATCGCAAGTTTCCTTTTGGGCACAAATTTTTATATATATTATTATATATATTATATATTATATATTATATATTAATTATATTTTTAAAATTTTAAATATTATTAAAAAAATATATATATATAAAATTTATATTATATATATATTATAAATTTTAAAATATATTCAACAAGCGCCGTCTCCCCCCCGAGGAGGGTGTCCCAAAAAAAAAAAACCCCCCAAAAAGAAAATATTTTATCATCATTCAAAATTTTTCAACTCACTCCAACTAATCACGTTTTGGCAGAGGTGCTCAGAATACAACATTTAGAAGTTTTCGTAAAAAGTACACAAAAAATCCCCCCAAACGAAATTACCCAAAAAACCCCCCCTTTAGAGTGCGGGCTTTGACTCCCATTTGGGGACTCAAGTCCGGCTATTAAAAAAAGGGTTTCCCCAAACCCCCTTCATAAATATCCCTCTCACACCCCAACAGATCGTCAGGTCAAAAATACTATTCGTCTCCATTACCCCTATCGAACAGCTCAGCAGTGCGGGAAGCCCAAGCCCCACCCAAAACCCCTCCCTTCCCCCTTCCTTGCAACCTTTTCGAGGCGCCCCCCCACCCCGCCTTCTTTCCTACGATTTAAAATGCTCTCCATGTCATTTATTTTGATCCATTCTCTCAAAATGACCAAATCACCTCAAAAACCCCCTCTTTTCACCCCTCTGATTAAATTTTTATTAACTCCACCCCTTCTCCAAATTTTCCCCACACCGTTTTTCTATAAATTTACACACACTTGCCCTTAAAAAGGACTTTCCCCACTGCCTCCAACCGCCCTCCTCGTGCTGCATTTACCACCCTAGCTTCACACCCAAAATTTATTTAATTTTAATATTTTTTATTATGCCCCCCATCCCCACCGGGGGCGGTATAAAAAGATTCAGAGGTTTTCTAATTGGTCCAGGGAGGGGGACCCCAAATTTTTGATAGTGAGCAAGTTCAGGGGTAATAAACTAACAATTTAAAAAGGTAATAAACTCCAATTTAAAAAGGTAATGAACTCACATTTTAAAAAGGGGTAATTAATCCAGGTGGGTCTGGCCAACATGACAAGTTCAAAAGGTATTTAAAATTTAAGAGGTCGTAGGGGTCCGGGGACGGGGCCCCCAAAAGTTTGATGCTGAACTGGGTAAAAAGGAAAGAACTAAATTACAAAGTAATAATACTTAAAAGGTTACTTACGTTTATACATGGCTCAATCATGAACAAATTTTGTGTAATGAGCTTTCACATTTTCCACCCCGGGCAAAACTGTAGTGAGTTTTTGGTGCAAATATTGATTGTTGAGTCACACCAACACAACACAACCCACACACAAAACCCCACACACAAAACCCCAACACACACACACACAAAACACAACATTTTATTTAATATCTTTATTAGCCCCCCAACCCATCTTGGGGCGGTATAAAAAGATTAAAAAGGTAAAAAGGGGCCCGGGACGGGCCCCCAAAAGTTATGATAGCTGAACTATTCAAGGAAATGCCTCCGGGTAGATCGGTCCAATCATGGAAAGTTAAGAGGTAATGAATCAGCCTCATCCTATACAGGGTTTACAGTCATGAACAAATTACAAAGAAATGGCCACTGAACCCCACCTAGCCAATTTAAAATGAGTTATAAATACAAATTTTAAAGTGAGTCTACACCCCACAGCGCGCGCCACACACATACACACACGAGGGGCACGCCGGACATGGTACCGACTACAAATTATGCATAACAAAAGGGACGCACACCCACACACACACCACACACACCCCACACACACACCACATCACACACCCACCCTCACACACACCCTCAAACACCACACAACACACACACACACCAACACACCCCAAAACACCCAAAAATAAGTGGGGGGTGGCATGAAAGTCAAAGAACTTTCCCCGGGACATATAGCTCTACAGAAACCAACTTACAGGTTATAAAGATCCCATCTTTCCCAACGGGAACCAAATCCTGAAAAAGAAAAGGGGAACAGGGGGGGTGGGGGGGCTTGCGGGAATTTTTATAGCGGGAGAGAGGGACAGCGGAGAAGAAATGATTACATAGCGGGAAACGCTTCCTCTGGAGGCCCCAAGGTGGAAATACAGTGATGTATAACCCACCGCAAAACACAGGGGCAAGGCAAGAGTAGACGAGAGCAATAAACGGGGTTGACACATGGCTAGAGTGGTAAAGAGCTCAGATGCAGGGCAAAGCCCCTGTTTTTTTTGGGTGATTTTTAACCACAAGGGATCTTGGGAAACTTGGACCCACAGGGGGGCCCAAAGATACATGGAGGCTAAGATGTGGGGGTGGGTACGGGAAACTTCATTCCCCAACACGTAAGGGCACTACAAGAGAAAAGGGGAGGGGTCCCCAGAAAAGGCTGGACTTATATCCCCTTTGAGTAGTGCAGATATCGAGGACATAATATAAAGGGCCCCCTTTGGGGCCCATTTGCCATGGGGTTTTTTTAAGTTCGAATACACTAAGTAAAAGTGGGGGGGAGAACAGGAAGGCCAGGCGAATGACCCAAAACTACAAAAAAGGGGGGAACATGGAATGGGGAATTTCCTGAGGGGGGTTCAGGGGACAAAATGGCGGGAAACCTTTAATGAGATGAGGGAATATGTATAACAAAAGAAGGAGGCTGGGGGAAGGTTTGTACCCAAGGGTAACGGAAATGAAAAAAGCTGGAGGGCCCCATGGTTTACCCAAAGGGCGGGGAGGAAAAAAACCAAAGTGTGTGGGGAAAAGGGAAAAAATATAAAAGGGCAAGGGACGGGAGAAAAGGGAGGCAGTCGTGACCCAGAACGATATGCACAGATAAAAGGGGAGGCCCAAAGAAATATAAATGACATAGCAGCGAAAGCCAAATCTGCCCCCAAAATTTTGTCAGCCACATCGGAGGAAAAAAAAACAGTCAAGGACCGGGTATCAGGCAAAGGGAAGGAAGGGGGAAGACAAAAAAAT
The DNA here is from genome assembly GCF_026875155.1 of Cherax quadricarinatus. NCBI lineage: Eukaryota > Metazoa > Arthropoda > Malacostraca > Decapoda > Parastacidae > Cherax > Cherax quadricarinatus. The sequence goes on along the minus strand of NC_069449.1, from coordinate 35,628,110 downwards.
GCCCGTGAAGTATGTGGGAATCAACAAGAGTTAAAAAGAAGTTTTCACAGGGGAGCAGAAGGGGCCCCAAAAAAAAGACGGGAGGGGGGGGCACACCCCATGGTGCTGGACACATGCCACAACCGAGGAAAAGTGAAGAGGCTTTGATGAGTAATACCTCAAAGGCAAGGGGGCCAGAAAAATTTTCCCCCAGGGGTTTGAGAGGGGGCAGGGGCATTATTGTACCCTAACAACAATATTCAAACATCTATCGAAACAGGGGATTGCTGAGGTAGGGAAAGACAGCAAATGTAGTCCAATTTTTAAAAAAGCAGCAGACAGAAGCTTTAAAACTCAGCCAGTGTCACTGCATTATGTATGAAAAACATGGAGAAATTATCGGGAAAGAGGGGTGGAACACTAGAAAGGAACGATTCATCAACAGCAGCCAACAGGGTTTCGGGCAAAAAACCTGTGTCAAAAACCTACGGGTTCTTGACAGGGTGACAGCAGAAACAAAGAGGAGGGGGGGGGTGGTTTGCTTTTCTTGGACTAAAGAAGGCGTTTGACACAGTTCCACACAAGAATTGGTGAAAAAAACGGGACAAGGGGGAAACAGGGAAGGTATCAAGGGATCGGGGAATATTGACAGAAGAAGCAGGAGTCATGGTACGTGGCGGGGTGTCATGTGGCACCTGGCCCAGGGGGGGTCCCCAGGGGCAGCCCTAGGACCGTGCTGTTTCTGGAATTTTAACAAACATGACGGAAGGAATAACTTGAGGGTCCCTGTTTGCAGTGACGTGAAGTTGTGAGAAAATTCACTCGACGAAGGACCAGGCAGAACTACAAGGTTTTGGGCGGGCTGCGGACCTGGTCCACATTGGCCCCTGGATTTCAATCCCAAAGTGCAAAGTCATAAATTGAGGAAGGGCAAAGAGCCCGCGAGGAGTAAGTTTTGGGGGGGCCAAGATACAAACCATACCTTTACCACACTAAAAAAACACATCCACTAACCTTTTGCAAATTTTTTTTTAAAACCCCCCTAAGCACAGTATCATCGAAAAAAGTACGGGAAATTTTCCCTTTTGTATTTGATTCCCAAAATTTAATCCCCCCCCTCTCCTGAAACCCAGCTTTACTTCTTTTAAAAACCCCCATCATAAATATTTTAAAAACCTGTGACATTACACATCCCGTCTAAGTACTTTAAGGAATAGTTCCTCTCTTCTAACACCCTAAAATGACCTTTACATCTCATTTTAAAAAAATCTTTACGCATTTTGTAACTTACCACCTTTTCCCTATCTTTCAACATCTCCACATTGCCCCCTATCCACTCTTCAACCCTTTTCTAAATCCTAAATGCTAAAAAAATTCCCTACCTTTATTAAAAACTGTTCAATAAATTTCTAAAATGTAAAACTTGATAACACTCCCTACCCCCTCTGAAAACCCCCTTGCTCATCCGCAATCCTACATTCTGTTACCCCTAATTTTCAATAATAACCCCACCCACGCTTTTCCTGGGATATCCCCCAATAAACTTATTCCCCTTTAAATTTTTAAATCCTTTTTTCCCCCCCTTCCTTCATTTAAAGGGGACTATACATACTTTCCCCCTCCCTAGGTACCTTCCCCCCTTTCTTATATTTTAAAAAAAAGTACCCAAACCCTCCCCTCACTATATCCCCCCCGCTTTTTTAAAATTTTTGTCATGACCCTCAGTTCCAACTGCTTTACCCCCTTTCATTTTACGTAATGCCTCACCCTACTCCCCCCCATTACATTCGCTCTTCTTCACTCCCAAAAGTGGGATACCTCCCTGGCAGTGCATGAAATTACCGCCTCCCTTTCTTCCTCAACATTTAAAAGTTCCTAAATATTTTCCCCCCCATCTACCAATACCTCCCTTTCCCCCTCTCTAACTCTCTACCTGTTTTTAAGACAAATCCATAGTTCCCAGGCTTTCTTAACTTTTTTACTCATCCAAAAAAATTTTTTTCTTTTTTTCATTTAAAATTTCTTGGCAGGGCCCTCCCACTCTATCACTGTCTCCTTTTGCACTCTCTATTTTCTCTTTCGCTTTCTTTACTCTCCATTTATCTGCTCTTTTTAAACATTCGCTTTGTAAAAAACTCTCTAGCAATTTTTTTTCTTTTTACACCCTTTTCTTCATCATTCCCCCCAACACCTCTTTCCTTCTGCCCCCACCCCCTCCCCCCCCTTCTGCCCCACATTCTTATGCTTTTTTAAAATATTCCAAACCCCTTAACCCCGCATACTCATCTTTCCATACCACCTTTCTGCCAATAGTCGTTAATCTCCCCCGAACTTCCCCTCCCCTTGTTTATACACTTTCATTCCCCTCCCACTTGTTTTTGCCACCCTTTCTTGCCCCATCTACCCCTTACTCTAAATCTGCTAAAACAATAAAGATCCATATATCAGTTGTCTTATAAACTGTAACAGCCCCTTTACCCATTAACCTTTTATCCCCCAAAACATTTTCTAACAAACTACTTTTATTCGTGCTACATCAAATTGTTATTTATTATTTTTTTATAAAATATTATTTTTATTACCAAATTCTTTTTCACATGCTCAATTAAGCTCCCATTTACATTTACCCCGGCACCCCCCAAAAATTTTCCTGTATCCCCCCACAAAATTTTTTTCCCCCTTTAGCATTGAAAACCCCAACCAAGGTACTCCCAATTTGGGTTAAAACTCCCCCCGCATTTATAAGATTTTCCCAAAAAACTCTCTCTTCCCTTTTCACTTCTTTTTAAAGGGGATTTTTTCCTTTTGTAAAGTAAAAGGACCAGTGCAACTAATGTGACTTTTTTGTGGAAGTTTCGTTCCAGGAGCTTTATCAAGCCATTACAAACAATCATGGGCCAAGGGGATATAAAGGTCAGAGTGAGGGGCAATACTGTGGGTACCCCTTTTTGATGTTATATGGGGTTTTTAGTTTAGTAGTATAGTGGTAGTGATAAAAGTTAAAAAATTGGTAGGCAATTAATTTGTACTGATAAAAGATTAAAAGTATTATTGGGTAACATAAAAATAGGTTGGACAAATATGTGGAAAGGGCGCTTTTTCAGTGTTCACTCTCTGTAATGTGCTTTGTGTGTTAAAGGAGAGACTTGTGATGGCAAAAATTTATGTTTTCAGGAGGGATTCTTTCTAAGACTTCGGAGATGGTGAAGCGCCCTTTTTTGTTTTTTTTGTATTCGAAAAAAGCGATCGTGCTGATTGAGGACTTTCGTCTGCGGAAATTAGTTTTTTGATCACTTTTTGGGGTCTCCGAAATTTTTGAGATGTTGGGGGAATTTTGGGGTTGTACACAGGCTTTTTCGTTATCGTTCCTAATGCGTAATTGTTCACTGAGGCGGGTGTCGAGGTTTTTTGCTGTTTCACCTACGTAAATTTGTCCAGCCCCCACAGGGTATATGTAAAAATCCTCATTGAGGTTCGTGGTGCTTGGGTTTTTTCTGGTTGATCCCCTTTTTTGAAGTGCTAGAACGATGCGACTTGGTGTTAGCTTGTTTCCCAAGTAATAGCTTTTATACCCCTTTTTCTGTACGAAATTAATTCTCTTCCATATTGTATTACTTTTTTCACTACACTTTCTATACACTACCCCCATGTGAACTCGAAAGGTACCTCACAGTATTGCACTCCCCTGACCTTTAATACCCCCTGTGCCATGTATTGTTTGTAATGGCTTGATAAAGTCCTGGGGAGCGAAAGTTTCCCCAATAAATGTCAATTAGTTGCCCTTTTGCCCTTTTTCTTTACATATTGTCGGGAATTCTACCCAAATTTATTACATTTTTATTTGCACACTCCACGCACATTCAGACTTCCCACTTTGACAATTTTTTTTCTTATTCTTTTTTGTAATCTTTTCAGGGAAAAGGGGGTTTCTAGCCCATTTTTTTCCGGCATTTTAGTTGATTTTACAACACTCTGGCTTAGGGGGAAAAAAATTCTTTTTCCACTTCCCCCTGGGTATAAAGAAAAAATAATAAGACAAGAACATTAAGATAAAATCAAAGAAAAAATCAGTGGGTGTATAATAAAAGTGTACATTATGTGTGTGTGACTAAGTGTAAGTAGAAATGCAAAGGGCCCGTTTAAACTTGCATTTTATGAAGGGGCAAAAAACACCCCAAAACCTACCTCATGTAAAACAATTTTAGGCTTTTTTTCATTTATTGGTAGGCGGGTACCTCCTTGGGTGTTACCCAACCCACACCATAAAAAAGTCTTCAAAAAACCAGACCGTCGGTAGCCGTAGGAAAATTTCGATCATGACTTAAAGAAACGTCATTTCCCTCAGGACAAGCGAAAAATTTTTGTATGCATAATTTTTGCCAAAATATTTTGAACCCAACGAAAAAAATATATTTGTTGTTTTGTTTAGTACAAATTATTTAAGTATTTTTAAAAAATAAAGTTGGGGTTTGGTAAAATAAATTTTTCTTTTTATAAAAAGGTTAGGAATTTTTTTAAGATTCTTTTTGGGGCAAAAATAAAAATTTTTTTTTAATATTAATAAAAAATGTTATCTTTAAACGCATAAGAGAAAATTTTAGAAAGGACTTAATTTTAAAGAGTTCTTCAATTGACCTTTTTTCTATTTGGCCGACATATATATTATATATATATTATATATATTATATATATATATATTTTAAAAATATATAAATATAAAAATTTTTATTATTTTTTATATATATTTTTATATATTAAATAATATATAATATATATTTTTATATAAATATATTTTTTATTTAATTTTATATAATATAATATTTTTTATTTATTTATTATATTTATTTTATATATTAAAAATATATATAATTTAAAATATATATTTATATATATTTTTATTATATTTATATATTTATATTATATATATATATTTATATTATAAAAATTTTATATATTATATATAATTATAATATATATATAATATTATATATTTATATATATTTATTAAAATATTTAGTAAATATTCGAGTCCACAGCCGGATTCGAACCCGCAAACCCCCGCAAACAATAATGTTACATAAATTTCCAAACACTCAGGTCAGGACGGTTAACCTTCCTTGACCTGACCTCCCCGGGAACTGCATGAAATGCAATTAGTGTTCGGGTTTATCAAAAAGACCCAAGGGGGAGGGGAACGTATTAAATTTGACTGAAAACAGAAATTATTATTTTTTATTATTATTAATATTATTGTTTTTTTTTTTTTTTTATCTTGCATGCAGGGTTCGAAACAAATTTTTCCCACTGGTTAAGTTTTTCCGGGAGGGGAAAAATGGGGTGTTGTTTGTGAACTCAAAATGGAACACCCTTTTAAATTAAACTTTGTTCCGGTGCCCTCATCGCTTACTTGTTATGAATGTAAGGAAAGTTGTATTCCCTGGGACTACCCGGACCCACACTCATGACATGAGACCCGGGTAAAAGACACAGCTTTCCACCCTGCTGTGACCCAGGGGGAGACACATCCCACTCATGGGACAAAATTTTTAAAGCTTAAAAATGAAATGTTGTATAATGGGAATTTTTAAATTTTGCAAATTGATTGGAACAATACGACAGGAAATTTGGTTGTGACTTTTTTGAAACGGGTTTAGGATTGCTTTTTAGAAAGGTTTTTTGACAGAACCAATAAGGGGGAAAAATTGCTTGATTGGTTTTTTACCCAAAAAAGATTTACTAATTAAAATTTGAGGTTAATGATGACTTGGGGAAAGTGATCAAAATCCTTAGTTTCAAAATATCATGGAATTACCCAGATAACTGCAATCAAACTTTGTCCCAGTTTTCGCTTGGCCCATTTTATGGGGGCGAAAATTTACCTGGGTGGGGTAAATTGGGGGCCCCGATATGGTCATAGGGGATCTTGGTTTCCAATATGACCCTTTTTCGAGAATATTTTGCTGCCCAACAACTTTTGTTCCCAGTAGGGAAAATTTGATTAACAAAAAAGTCCCCAATGGTGAAAATAATTAAAACTCTCATTTGGGGCAAAAGGACAATATAGGCGTATCAAAAAAAGAGGAGGCATTAAAAAATCAATTATTCAATTAAAGAAAATAAAGAAAAGGGAAAAAGAAAAAGCGAAAAGGGGTTATGAGGCTAAGGTCGCAAGGGATTCAAAGCTAACCCAAGGTGTTTTTTCAGACATAAAAGTAAGATTGGAAAGAGGCCCCCTTAAAAGTAACTTGGTATATCATGCATGATAAGGATTTGTGAAATTCTCATACTTACTTCCTCTCAGTTTTCACCCAGGAAAATACTAGCGGTATTCCTGAAATAATAGATTATTTTGAACAGGATGATAAACTATGCACGATTGCGGTAACTAGGCTAGTGACATGGTCCTCAGACAAATGGAAAAAACTAAAACCTAACAAAACCCAGGCCCTGATGAACTGTTTGCAAGGGTGTTAAAGGAATGAAAAGAGGAACTTAGCATACCTTTAGCTAATCTTTTAACATATCGCTACAAATGGCACAAGTGCCTGAAAAGTGGAAAAGGGCCCCAGATGTAATACCTATTTACAAGGCAGGTGGACAGGTCCTTGGCTTCGAACTATAGACCAATAAGCCTTACCCCCATAGTAGGAAAATTTATGGAATCAGTAATTCCCGGGAAGCAATTCGTAGCCATCTTGATAGGCCAGATTGATTAATGAATTCAAACACGGTTTTACAAAGGGGCGTTCCTGTCTTACGAATTTACTATTTTCACTAAGGCGTTTGAGGAGGTAGATCGTGGTAATGAATATGATATTGAATATTGATATTGAATATGATATGAGGCTTTCGATAGTTCCACACCAGAGGCTATTAAGGAAACTTAAGGCACTCGGAATAGGAGAAATTTTTTCCTGGGTAGAGGCATGGCTGACAAATAGACAGCAGAGAGCTTGCATAAATGGGGAGAAATCAGAATGGGGGACGTCACAAGCGGAGTTCCTCAGGGGTCAAAATAGCAACATGAGCAAATTTGCTGATGACACCAAAATAGGCCGTCCAATTCCATTCTAATGAGGACACTAGAGCACTCCAGGTGATTTTTAATAGACTGATGCAATGGTCGAGAAGTGGCAGATGCAGTTTTAAAATTGACAAATGCAGAGTTCTAAATGTTGGACAGTTAAATAACCATGCTACATATAAATAAATAATGTTGATCTTAATACTACTGACTGGCGAGAAGGGTTTAGGAGTTTGGTTAGCAGTAATTTAAAAACCCAAAACAACAGTGCATTAGTGTTTGCAAAAAAGCTAACAGAATTCTTGGCTTCATATCTAGAAGTATAAATAATAGAAGTCCTCAGGTTGTTCTTCAACTCTATATATTTCCTTGGCTAGGCCTCATTTAGACTTTTTGCTGCACAGTTGGTCACCGTATTACAGAATGGATATAAATGCTCTGGAAAACGGACAGAGGAGGATGACAAAGATGATCCCATGTATCAGAAATCTTCCTATGAGGATAGACTGACGACCCTGAATCTTTCACTCTCTCGAAAGGCGTAGAATTAGGGGGGATACGATCGAGGTTATAAATGGAAAACAGGAATAAATAAAGGGGGTGTAAATAGTGTGCTGAAATTTCCCGTAGACAGGTCGCAGCAATGGTTTCAAGTGGAAAAATTCAGATTGAGAAGGATATAGGAAAGCA
>NC_069449.1:35597531-35619917 GCF_026875155.1 Cherax quadricarinatus | reverse complement strand
ATCTAAAACAAAAACACTTCCTCCCCGGGCCAAACGTGACAAAGCCTACAAATCACCTTGGGTTTTAGCAAATCGTTGTAAAGGGTTTGCTACTGCTAATAAAAGGCAGGGAGAAAGAATAAGAGACATCCTACCCCCTACAAAAAGGAATTTTGCCGGGCAACCTGTGGGGCATAGGGGTTTGACATTCAAAAGGGGGCATTGCAAAATTTGGGAGATGGCCACAAAAAGAAAGCTGAATCATTTTGGGTTAGGCTACAAAACCTGGTGGTCCCGGGCAAAATCGAGGGGAGGAACCCCTCTACTAGTAACAAGAGAAAGCCCCTTTTTGCCAAAACCATTTTTGCTCCCAAAAAATGAAAGCCCCGATCCAGCAAGGGGACCCTTTTTTGGCTAGCTGCAAGAACGTGTCAAAACTGTCATTGATGACAAAAAGGCAGGAAGAGGTGAAATTTCCCTTTCCTTAAATGGGCTTGCCAAGAAAAGCTGTGGGCCCAGACAAGTTGACCCCCAAGATTGCTGAAAAGTGCAGACCAGCTACAGCACCTCAAATTTTCGAAATTTTTTTCAGCACGGGCCTAGCACAGTGAAATGGCCTTCTTTTTTTGTAAAAAAGAAAGGCAAGCAGAAATCACAACAAACAGACCAGGCCCTCTAATGTCAGTCACGGGCAAGCCCTTGAAAACAAAAAACTCAAGAAAAATGACATTTTTTTTGACTACCCTCACTATTTTGGTGACCGCCCATATGGCGTCACGGGATATTCCAAAGTCGCTGTGTGGTTAGCACTGGACATTGTTTGGTGCCTTCGACGGGGTTTAGCCCCAAGGGCCTCATAGCAAAAAATGCAAGCTCTGGGAATTGCAGGTTTTACGCTATGTCTCCTCATGATTACCTTCATGTTGATCGCTAAAGGGGAGTTTCCCCAATGGGAAAAGAATCACAAAACATCCTATTTTGGGGCAAGTGTTCCACAAGGAACGTTTTTTGGGGAAATTTTTACTTCAATCTTTCAACTCATCCCAGAATCCCGCCCTTAAAAAGACACTGTACACTTGACATTCCAAAATTATCCAAAGAAGAAATGTCAGCTGCCCCTAAGTTACATCAACAACCCGCTAAGACTATACCAGCCCTTGGGGGAAAAAGGGTTCAAGTAACATTTGCACCCCGAGAAAACACAAATTTAGATGAACCTTGGGACCCTGTGGTAAAACCCCGGGGCATAGTAAAGAGGGAAAGGGGGGGTGTTGGCACGTGGGGAAAAAGTTGATTTTCCTTGGGGGAAAATTTTTACCCAAAATAACCCGGGAAAAAACCCCGTTGTAAATCTTGCCCAAAAAAAGCAGCCAGGGGAAACTTACAGCACTTCGCCGTATCTCGCCTCCGCTTTAAAGCAGGGGTTTCAAGATTTTTTATGATGTACAAGTACCCCCACACCTTGAGTATGCCCCCCTTTTTGGTTTTGCCCCGCCCTCCCCTTTTCCCTCAAAAACTGCTTGACAAAGGGAGAGAACGAGCAGACGTCCCCCTCTCGCCTGGACCAACCCGGATAGATCTTTCATTTTAGCAAAAGCCTTCAACACAGGAAAAGGGTGTGGGTGACTTTTCTGGTTTGTACAAGGCCAATAAATTTTCGAAAACCACACTTTGGTTTCCCCTTCGAGGACAGCGTGAAAGAAGCTTTTATCCCCAAGACGGGCAGAAAGCACAACTTCCTCTGGGTTTTAAACCCCCCTCCAGAACATCACTTCATTTAGACTATTTTTTCCCCCCGGAGACTTTGAGTATGGAAAAACATTCGTCAGCAATAAAGGGTTTCAAAGAGATAAAGTCAGTTTTATCAGACGAAAATGCTGGCGCACAGATGGCTCCAACTTCATCCTGTTTCCCCTTTCTTGTATGTCCCCCATAACAAAAAAAAACTTGTATTTTCCCTTACATTTTAAAAAAACTTGTTTTTCTGATGGGAGGTAACAGCTCCTCGCTTGTCAATAAAGCTAGGGATCCTTAACCTTGTCAACCCTGTAATAAAAAAAAAGAAAAAAAAAGAAAAAAAAAGAACGAGAGAGAGAGATTATTAGCCAAAATCAGTACTTCTTAAGACGCTTTCCGGAGTCAAATACAAATCTTTAATCGTGTGTAGTACTATATTTGTCAATGTTTCAGTGTATATACACTGAGATGTGCCAATGTGTGAAGGCTTACTCAGCCCTGTAACAACTTCAGACAGTATTACTCAGGCTGGCTCCTCCTCAGAAAAATTAATGAATAGAAAAAGAAATAATAATTCACAAGATAAACACTATTAATTTATTAAATCCAAACATAAAACAATAAAACATGAAAGGTATATCCTATTTGAAAGAAAAATGAAAAATTAAATGAATAAAATAACATTTGAACTCAACGCTAATATCTACTGGGGTGTCTGGTGTTGGTGACACTGTTGTTGAAATCGTAGCCGTTCTGATGATGGGGTGGGGTCGTGCAAGTGATTGGTGACCATTCACTGGTCTAGTTCTCACAGTATACCAGTGAGTAGTATCCCGATGACAGGTAAGCAGTTCTTTACGCTGCAATGATGTGGGTTACCGTCCCTGCAATTTCATACAGGTGCCACAGGTACTTAAATGCAAAATGGGAAGTCTCTGGACGGTTGTCCTTCTCCGTTCTGCTCGTTGATTGCCAGGTGACCCTCCTGGACATCCAAGCTGAAAGATAGACAGGTTAACCCACTGCGTAAATAATCACACTCCATGGCAGTGTACATTACTCAAAGACGTGGTGATTATTACAACGTCACCATAGAGCAAAGGATGAAAAGGACTAAGATTTATTAATGGTCAAAAGTGAAGGCTTTAACCAATGAACTCCACTAGAATACAAGCAGCTGTACTTACAGAATGTGGAGCTGTGAGTCGAGTGATTTACTGTTTGACCAGAGCCCACACGTCACCTTTCGAGGACAGGGGGGAAGAAGGGAGGGGAAGGGATAGCGGGAGCTAGACTGACCCTACGTTAACAAGCAGCCGGCAATCAAACTATAACATATGGATTTGGGAGAAAAGGATCGGAGGAAAAACGGAAGCGTGAACATTACCTTTCCTAACTAGTAAGCCAGGCAAATGAAACCTATCACTTTCGGTGCGGGGGAAAAGGCGGAAGCGTGACTTACCCTACCTAACTAGAAGCCGAGCAATGAAACTAATCACTTTTCGGGAGGGGGAAGAAAGCTGGGAGCTTGACATACCCCTACCTTAAAGTAGCCGCAATGAAATATCCACTTCGGGGAGGGGGAAGAAAGGCGGAGCGTGAACTACCCTAACCTAACTAGTACTGTAATGAAACTAATCACTTCCGGGGAGGGGGTAAGAACGGCGCGCGCGTGACTACCCTATCCTTAAACAGTAGCTGTAATGAAACTATCGTTGACTTATATTGCTACACTCTAATCTATGAACTTTCCCTCACACTCCCTCCATACCAGACTTATAGTCAAGGAGTATAAGACTAGAGCGAGGAAAAAGTTCTAACCATGAGTGAAGTCGCATAAGGCAACAATCTTCTACTGACTGTCCAACGACTTAACATTCAAAATAATTGGATGAACCATAGAAATACACAATATGAACTTAAAAGCCTGGATGCAATGTCCACCTCAAGAGCGACTGTTGGTTCCTTCCCTTAAAAGTTTCTAGGTATAATCATAGGTTTGTGGTCCGTTTCTAAATTAATGCTCTTTCCCAGAAAATAAAAATTTAAGTAGGAGATACCCCACACAAGGGCTAAACATTTCCTTTTCTTCTTCTTCGCTTTCTGATGACCAGTAGCTTTGTAAGATGGTAAGGAAGAAGATGGGTAAGGATGAAATATTTGGAAAAGGGTGGGAGGGGAGAGGTAGGATAAAAAAGGTAAAGTGGCCCAACCACTTTGGTTAATTAAAAAGTGTAGTGAAATTGATAAGATAATTCTTTAAGGGGGTATTAATACTAACCCATCAGAGTCACATAAGATATAATAGTATATAAGTCACATGACTCTGAATTGGTAGTAGTATACATTTGCAAATTTTTTTTTTTTTTTTTTTTCGCAATTGCACAACGGATATTTAATACAACAACAAAGGCAATAATTTTCTGGCAAGTTTACTAAGTTTCGTGACAATTAGCCTTCTATGGTGGTGTCCAACAATAGTGAATAGCATGATTTTACATTAGAAAGTTATTAAGATGTCCCTCCCTATTGGGGGCGATGATTTTCTCAGTATACATAGAATGGGTTCTGGTGTATACCAATCTTCTTCGTCAGGTAAGTTGCTCAAATCATGTCGAGGTAATTCATCTTTAGAATAAAACGACGAACCCACTGTGGGAAGTCATTCTTTGAGTCCTGTGAGGAGGAGCATTGATGTATAATCCGTGGTATTTACCACTTGTCAAAGGATTTTCTCTATCTGGCATGTATAGTTTTTCCTTGTCATTGTATAAATGTAGTTTCTTCTTTAGGGCGTCAAGGCGTACATTTACGGCAGTAATATCTTGTTGTGTTGTGTAAATCTCCATTTTAACTCTGTCTCTCCCTCTGGTAATCGGTAATAAAGCGAAGAGCTTCTATTCTGGAGCCCTTTGTATAACCGTAGCATGTTGTACTTTGTTGTTAATTGACATTGGACAGCAGGAGATATTCGATATTGTCTTAATTATCATTTTCTAACAGATGTTTTTTTGACATTGTTGAGGCTTGATTGAATTTCGAATGAGTCTGCTTAGACCGGCTATGCTATGTTGTCTTTTTTAGTTACATGAGAAGTTGATGGCAGCAACCTAGTCTATTTCATAACAACCAAGATACTGTTAGGGTTTCTAAAGGCCTACAGTGTACGCTCTAACGAGAATTACCCCTTTTTTAATCTTCGATGGTTGATGCGGAAAACATCCTAATAGTGCTAACAAGGACCTTGTCAGATTAGTCGTAATTCTCCCTATTCTTCTCCAAATAGATGTACGAACGAAGTTCCAATATCATTTTTCCTATGAACTCTCTCATACTGTATTTTTCCTGTTACTGAGTGATGATACGACCTAATAACATCATCTGCAAACTTTGTCACAATTGTCATTAAACTCTGGGTTGAAAATGGGGGAAAAAAGGTTTTTCCATTCACATAAATGTTAAACAGAAGTGGACGGAGACAAAACCTTGTGGACACCATTCCGTCTGAACTAAAAGCTTCAGTCGACTGTCCCCCATGAAAGGTGGAAATGATTTTTCTTTGAGTTAAAGAATTATAAATTACACGCTGAGAAAAGTCCAGTTATGGTCTGGTAGGTCAATGATTTTGTAATATAAGGCGCATACATGCCATAAGCTATCGAAAAGCTGTTATGAACATCTCTGGTGGCAATTAAGGCAAGAATGCCCTGCTGTTTTAGACCTGGCTACAGTGTCAAAATAACATTTTTGCATGATTGTAACTTCTATTGTGTTCTAAAGCCAAATTGTTTTCAGTAAACAAGTGATTAAACTCCATATAGTAATTCACCCTGTTTGGAATGACTTTCTCAAGAACTTTCCATGACTCAAGTAATAGATATAGGTCGATAAAGTCACAGTTGGTGATATCTTATTGGGCTTAGCACGAAAACATCAATCCTAGCAGTTTAAAAACACTGGAAATGTCCTGAGGCCAAGATGGCATAAAGATCTTTACCAAGGACTGTTTGCAATTCTAGGTCAGGTTCACTATAATTTGTTTCATTGTTATCGCAGAAGAGGCCATGGGCTCTTACACACTCTCATTCTCTCCCAATACCCTGACATATCTCTAGTAATGTAATATGTCTAGTAAGCGGTGGGTATCTTCAAGAGTTGAAGTACGCGATGGTAGGTAGTGGTGACTAGATCATCCACAGTAACAACTCATCTCTCCATCATTTAACTAACTGATAATGAATAATTATAAATTGTCGACCGGTTACTTGTGAGAGAGAATTTTCATCCCATACATTCACCCATCAAATTTAGACTGGTCACTGTGGATACGTGACAAGTTTATTCAACATCTTCATCATCCTCCTATCAGTGAAGTATGAACTAGGTATTAGGTGCTTGTGCTTGCCCCTAAAAGTTTCGATCTTACTCCAAAATTTTGCTGTTCACGTTTATATTGATTAGCTTGAAATCTAGAAATTTTCATGTCTCGTTTTGTGTTTTTGACTAATCAGTCTAATTAAATCGTGCCTTAATCGTGCAGAGTAAGCTGCTGTGGTTGTCGCGTTTGAAAGATGCCTTCGACATTCTGCTTGATAATTTCTTAAAGTGTCTCTAATTTCTTCTAGTAGGTTTATTTTAAAAAAATAAAATTTTTAAATAAGAAATAAATAAAGAATAATTAAAAATTTAAATAAATAAAATTAAAACTTATTATATATTGTTGTATATCTTTGTGGAGCTAATTGGCAAGAATCATATTATTTTTTGCCATTTGGATGTCAGCTTCATTATATCGATTGGCAGGACCTCGATTGCATCATCAATTGCACGGAGAGGTAATTTATCCAAAGACACAATTCATCATATATACCCTCACCCATATAATCCCTGAAAGGGCGGCCAAATCCTAGGGTGCGTTAAGATTGGTGTAGGAGGTACAGGTATATACTAAATGGAGAAGTTTGTAGTTGTAATATAACAGGGATATGGTCAGAATCCTACATTTCCGACCAGGAGATATAACATACAAAGTGAAAAAAGATGGTCACAGTCTTCTGTTTGTCAGTACTAATCTGTGTTCCTGGATGAAGGACCAATGTACGATTTGAAGAATGGGCCTTGAAATGACAAGTTTCCTAGATCTGTCATGATATTAAATGAGTTGTTTGTCCTTTAAAGTCACCCAGTGGAATACCAGCTCCACAGTTGAAGAGGGCAGGGTGATGAGCATTAAAATCTCCAGCTAGAATTGGTTGGAAATTTCTGCTTAATATCCAATGTAGAAGAATTGCCCTCTATATATGGTTGTCTCGGGGAAAATATCCAGTTCCTATTACTAGTTGTCCATGCGACGTTGTTAGTTCTAATTGCAGAATTTTTACCCTTCATCAACATGAATATTTTTAAATGTATATTCCTAATTTAAACCAAGATGGCTACACCACTAAAGGGTCCTCTCGATTTCTCCACAGTACAGTATCCACGTAATTTAATATGTTGATCAACTCTTGCAGCTGTCTCGTTCAAAAGTATAACATGGGGATTATATTTATGTGTTCAACCTCAAGAAGGTAACGGTTATTAAAGAAATGTTTGAACATTAAGTTGGAAATTGTAATCCCATTATTTCTTTTTCTTCGCTCGTAAAACTGCGTTCTGAACGCCTGCAACTAATGTCATGTTTTGTATCTACACTATCCCTGCTGGACTCGTCAAGGGGAGGAGGGAACTTTTGCGTGGATGTTTGTGTTTTAAACATCCATCATCTTCACAGAGGCAGAATATAACAGATTCAATTAGAATCGTTAGAGTCCGTTAGAGTCATCATCATAAAACTGAGGTAGCTATTCTCAGTTTTAGGAAGCTGAGGCTCGTGGAGTTAATGGGAGACTGTAAGGGTCCAAGGGAAAATTAGATAGCAAGGTGAGTTACCTGGGGAAAATTCCTGTCACGGATCAGCTACAATAGCGGAGAGTAGGGAAACCCCTTCTGGGGCATTGTTAGTTCAGGTGTTGACTTATCGGGTTGAGAGGATTGACAGCCTGGGTTTGCGGGAGGGCGATCCCTGGGCCAGGGATGACTTAGGCTTATTTTTAGATGTAGAGTATGGTACATACTTCTGTATGAAAGGCGGGTCATAATAGCCTCACATTTCAGGATAGTGAGGGGGTGATCCCATTATCCATTAACAGATCATTTAAAACCTGAGAGCAGATTGAATGGGCACCACCTGCTATGTCTTTGGCCAACAAGTACATTAGTTGTGCCTTTGTTAAAATCCCCGTCTGGGATAACCCCAGACATATGAGATGCGACTGAACCTTGTTGTTGTGTCTGTTGTAAGTGAGGGTTAGATTTGGGCGCTCCAAGAGGGGGAGAATTCCAAACATGGAACCATTGGAAAAGACCTGAGGAGTCCCACTTTATCCAGGCAGAGCTGGAAGGAAG
This sequence comes from Cherax quadricarinatus, assembly GCF_026875155.1. NCBI lineage: Eukaryota > Metazoa > Arthropoda > Malacostraca > Decapoda > Parastacidae > Cherax > Cherax quadricarinatus. Next base: position 35,611,754 of record NC_069449.1, on the reverse strand, counting down.
CTTGGGACATGTTGGCGGTGCCTGGGGAGTGGTCTTCTTAAAGTGGGTAGTTTCTTGGGATCAAGAATTTTCTGCATTTCCTTTTTCTTTCAGGACAAATAGCAGAAACAGCATGAAAGTTTTCCGTTACAGAGGACACATTTAGGTGTATTTTTATTGTACAATCACGATACGAATGTTGGCCAACAAATGCTACAAATTTGCCCTTGTGTAACTGCATTTGTTGTTAAAGACCAAAGGCATAACACTTGAAACATTGTGTCACACTGACAAAGCGTTTCCATAGAAATTTGGTCAGATGTACATCTGGGACTGAAACATTTGAAACCATTTGACACACAATTTTTGGGCCCCCTCCCGGTGCTCGAGTATTTTTTTAAAGTTACCTAAATTGGGTTTTTTGGGAAATTTGAGAATTAAAGGGGTTCAAAAAGCCCCCAAGGCAAAATTTCCCCGGATTAAAGTTTTTTCAACAATTTTCATTAACAGTGCTGTGTTTCATTGGGGGGTTGGGGGGGGGGGGTTCTGGCCCCAAACACAGTCCCTGAGCTTGATAGCTGTCAGGGGCAACTGGGTAACAAACCCTTTTTTCATTTTTCCAAGACATCAGCTTTTGTAGTTAGGAACTTTTTTTCCGAAAGAGGAAAGTAAATGCTCCAGGGGGTGGGTTTGAAAAAAAATCAAATGGGGCAAACCCGTTGAGTTTGGGGCAAATACATTTGAGAATGTCTTTCATGGACATTTGATTTCCATTTAATGCGAATCTTAAACAATCCTCGCCATGAAAGCCTGGGGAAGGGCATCTGGCAGAGGGGTTTGCTTAACAAAAGGTAAACTTTCCTTAATGTTTTGGCCCCCAAAATCATATTTTTAGCTGACTTAAAATTCCTTTTTTTATTGGGATTTTTCTTGTTTCTGCCCGGAAATTTTTCCGGGTTAGGGAAACATACAGGGAAGGGGAGTAAACCTTCCCGGGATTGTAGTAAACAAAAAGCACCTAAAACCCGTATTGGAGGCATCAGTTCCAAACAAAAAGTTTTTTTTAATATCGGGAAATTTTTAAATATTTGGGGCCCTTTTGAAAAAACTTTTAAACTCATTAAACTTTTTCCCGAGCTAAGTTTGGAAATTCAAGAGGGTTTTTTCACAACTTTTTAAAGGGAAATCTGATAAATGCCCCGTAAGATCAGTAAGGTTTTGGGGGGAAAAACCCGGCATAAAAATTTTTCAAAACCCAAAAAGTTTTCCAAAGAGCTTCTTTGGGTTTTTGGGGAAAATTTTAAAATTCCCAATAAACTTTTATCTTACTTTGGGGGAGAGGGGGGTGCCCCGGGGAGTTATTAAAAGTACATCCAAAATATCTAATTTTTGTTTAAAACCCCAAGGGAAACTTTCTTCGGGTTGGCAGTGAGGGGCCTGTGAGCGAAAACCCACGCAAAAAACTGATGTTTTTTGGATAAGGTTTGTCCCCCTTAAAATGTCATTTTGTAAATGTTATCGAAAAAAACTGAAACAATTTTTTCATCATCCTTGGTGTGTAGGAAAAGCGGTGTAAAGGGTTTAAAAAATTTTCTAACATTAAATTTATACCTGCGCCAAAAAATCAATCTCTGAAAAGGGGAAGGGGTTTAAAAAATTTTTGTAAACGCAACAAATTAAAGGGGATAGGCTCAGCACCCCCCCCGAGTTATACAAAGGCCCGAAGTCAATAGCAACTATATGAAAATTTTCCTCCCTTTTTAACCATGACCCACGGGGAACAAAATGAAATACTGAAGGTTTTTAATGATCTTTTGTTTTTAAAAATTTTTTCCCCCTCTTTTTTCAAATGCATCCCTAAGGGGAACTGGAACGGTATAATTTTCGTTTGAAAATTTGTCCGTCCTAATCAATTTTATGGACTACCGTGGAGGTAACCCGGGAATACATAAAGACGCCCCTGAAAGTTCCCTCCACTTTGAAGTATTCTTCCTTAGGTCACCCAAAAATTCATTAATTTAATGTTGGTTGCATCCGAGGGGTCAGAGTCCCCAATCAGGGTGTTTTTCCCTCATATCTAATTAGAGGTGCCCAATTACGCACACTTTACTTTCTTCAGTTGTCTTATCAAGTTTGTGGGGAAAAAACTAACCCAATTTTGAAAAGGGCATTTTAACTGAATTTCTTGGGGGGTAATATTTTTTAAGGATGTTTGATATGATAAAGCTTGGGTTTTTCCCCTTTGGGCCTTCTATGGGGTATTCAAATTTCTCAAAATTTTTAATATTTTTAATAGGGCCCCTTTTCCATGCAAACAAATAATTTATTTGCCCTTAAAAGGGCAAAAGTACAAGAATTTCCCTCCCCAACTTTAAAATTTCTCCTGATTTTTGGGAATCAAAATGGGTTTTTGTACGGGTCCTTTGAAAATTTAATTTTTTTCGAAACTTTTCAAAAGGTCTCCTAAATTTTGGGTTTCCAAGGTCAAAAAAACCTGGTAAAAAACCCTGAACCCCTCACTTTTAAAACCCCCTTATCCATAATTTAATAAAAGGTGGACAGTGGACCTCTGGCCTTCCCCAAAAAAAGAGAATTTTAAAAAAGGAAAACCCCAAAAAGTACTGGGAACTTCCCTCATGGCAAAAAGCCAGGTGGGTAAGGGGATGCCACCCATTGGTTTTTTAAAGGACCCCTTTTTCCTTAAAATGGACTTGAGAACGAATGCTGGCGCTAAATCCCCCCCTTTTACACGGGGAGATGTGTGGGGAAGAAGGCTTAAACTCCCAAAGGGGTTTAAAAAATTTCATTAAGTCGAGTAAATTTGGGTTGCCCCAGGGTCAGAAAAAAATTTTTCTCAGGGATCCCGCACTCGGGGAAAAAAGAGCCCAAAAGGCTTTAGCCCCCCTCTGTATATTTTAGGGTCTTTTAAGGGAAAGGGCTTCGGGGAAACTCAAAAGCAAAATTCAACTAATTTTTAAAATATTATCTTTTCCCCCAAAGGGAAAAGGGGAGAAAAAGGGAAACCAACGTTGTCAATAGCACCCCTTTCAAAGGGTACCGAAAAAGATAGGCATTTTGACCATGGGTACCCCCCGGAAACCTCGGAGGATGATTTTTGGGAAAAACTTTACACGATCTAAAAAGGGTAGTAAAATATTTTAGGACTTTTTTGGGCCAAAAAATGGGGTTTTCTCAAATTTTTTTTTTAAGGTTTAAAACGATGCAGAAATGTCCGGCCCCTGGCAGGTCATGACCATTTAAAAACAGCCCCCTCTCATTGCCCTTGGGGAACAACTAAAAAGGAATAGTCAATCTCATCTAAATTTAATTTGCATACGATTTTGTACAATATTCCTTTTTAATATTTTAAAATTTTAAAATTTAAAAGTTTTTTCCTTTGGAACTTGTTTTTGTTTAGGGGCCATTTTTGGCAATTCTGAAGAAAAGGGAAATTTTACTTTGAAAACTTGACAAAGGAGTCCTTGGTATATCAAAAGGGTTTAAAAGTCGGGGAAAAATTTAAAAGGGAAATGGACAGAAAGGAGAAGCCTGTTTTGGGTTTTTACCCCTACCCAAGACATTTTGGAAATCGAGGTGATACCCTTCATTTTCATCTAACAAGTGAATTTGTGTCCTACTTCCTTGCTTTCAGGGGAGCATCACGGTTTTTAATCCCACATAAAAACCCTCGCGGAGACATTGTCTCATCTAAACTTTCGGGGGGCTTCTCTAATCTACGGGAAGGGGATCTGAAACACTTATGCCCCACCTTTGGTGATGAAAGGTCAACCTCAGAAGGAAGAAGGGCACCTTTTACTTTCCCTATTAGTACGGACAAAAAGTGAGGGGAGGCTATTACGGCATCAGACCAACCTGTAAACCCTTTAAACCCAAAAGTAAAAAACGGATGGTGGGAAAAGTGCCGTGGGCCCCAAGAGCCCCGAAAGAATAGCAGAGGAATGATTTTTTTTAAGGTTAGGGAACAGCTTTTTCAAAATGACAAATAAAATTTGCATCCAGTGCCCTCGAAAAAGGGGAGATCATTAAGTCCTTTAAAACTTTTTCCAAAAACAAAAGGGTTTTGGGGTCAAAACGTCTTTAAAACATTTTCCAACTTTTGGGCCCTTTTAGAAGACAATCGGGAACGTTTATGCCCCTTTAAACCCCAAACAAAAATTTTTGGGAAAAACAAAAAAAGAACTCATTTTACTTTCCATTTGAGGCTTTAAATTTTAAAAAGGGGCTGTTAAACCCCTTTACCCTTGGGGTTCGACCCCTTTGGGTCTTTATGGGAATTGGGGAGCCTAAAGCAACAGGCAGCAGCCCCACAACTTCCTCAGCTTAAAATCATTTTTACGTTCTCGATGAATTTGGGTTTTTGGAGGAAGACTGCCCCAGGAACGGTCAAAAACCATGAAGTCCTAAGAATTCATAAAGTGTAAATTCCTGAACATCTAACCAAAAAGCGAAAAAACGAAAGATGTTCCCTTTTAAACATTTTGAAATTTTTGGTCAGGTTTGTAATTTGGCATCCCTTTAAATTTTTTCCCGGGGTAAAATTTAGGGGTTTTTTTTAAATATGTTTTAAAGGGAATTGCCTTCTTTAAAATTTTTTAAAAATTCCCTATATCCGGGAAAATTTTCCCTAATATTAAAAAGCTGAAACCAGAAAAAACATTCCAACCTGGAAACCCAGGGGGCCAGCGGGGGCCATTCACAGGGGGTAACGGATTTTTCAAACCTGATAATTAGAAATTATGTCTTCCCCCCCTGTAAAGGGGGGGTAAATTGGGTGTTGGAATATGTGCACGGGAATGCCCCGTTGTTCCATTACTCCCTTCCTCAAAATTTGTTTTTTGTGTAAAAGTTAATTTTTTTAATTCCCCTTTTTTTTTTTTTTTTTTTTTCCAAAGGACAAATTTTTTTCGAGTTTCGCGATCCTTTTCTCCTTAAACTCAATTTCTCAAAGTTTTTTTTCCCTTCTCTACTTTTTTTTACTTTTCTCTATTTTTTTCCTCAACTTCCAAATTCCTTTGCTTTTTCCCCTCAAGTTCTAAAAATTTTTAACCGGGTTTCCTCCCCGGGAAACTTAGTTTGTTCCTCACAAAACTCTTGCCTTCCCTCACATCAAGTCAAATTCACCCTTTTTTTTTGTCCCTCCTTTTCTGTCTTTCTTGGATTTCCTTTCGATTCTCTCTCTCCTTTTTCCCCTTTTTCCCTTTCTGTCTTTCTTCTCTCTAAATTTCCTCTTTTTCCCAAGTCTTTTCCTGGATTTTGGGCACAATAAAAAGTTTCAAATTTTTTTCCCTGTTTTTCCTAACTTATTTTCCACATTCATCCAAAAAACGGGGTTTTTTTTAAACCTTTACTTCCAAGAATAACAAAAACAAATCGGGGAAAATGAAAGGGGTATTAAAAAAAACGGGGGGTTCAATTCCTCCCTCCCCCCAAACTATAAAAAAACCCAAAGGGGGCCTCGACCCCTTTGCTTCAATTAAACAAATGTATTAATGAAACAAAGGGGTTCAAGGCCGGCTCCAAAGCAAACAAAAAGAAAAGGGGGGTCACTTGACCATCCAATCTTCCCCACCAAAAAAATCAAGATTTTCCCTTTTGACATTTTCCCTTTGATATAATGAAAAAGTTTAAAAGGAAAAATTGTCCCTGGAAAATCTGGGGTCCCTAGATCTAATCCCCCAAAAAGTTTTTTTAAAAGGCTCAAAATAAAATTTTAAGGGGGCAAAATTTAAAAATTATTATACCCTTTGCCCGATTTACTTACAATAAATTAAACCCATAACAATCACCAAACCCTTTCAAATACCTGTACTGTAGTCCCCCCAAATAGAAAATGATTCCTCATGGTTGGGGAACCGTCTGGGGTATGCGGCTTTAAGTTTCCAAAAGGTAAATTCAAAGATGGATTTAATCTTGATTCATAAGTTGATCCTGGAAAGGTCCCCCCTTTTGTGAAGGCTTCCCAAAACCCCCCGGGGGGGGGGGGGGTCCCAAACTTTTCCGACAGAAATTTACTCAGGCGGCTCCTCCCGGGAAAAATTTAAATGAATAAAAAAAGAAAAAAATTCACAAAGAAAAAACATTTTAAATTATTTTTTTAAATCAAACATAAAACAAAAAAACATAAAGGTTATATCCTATTTGAAAGAAAAATGAAAAATTAAATAAAATAAAATAACATTTGAACCCCAACGCTAAAAATTATTTGGGTGCCGGGTTTGGGACACGTTGTTGAAATCGTAGCCTTTTGCGTTTGATGGGGGGGGGGTTCGCGGGGTGTTGGTGACCATATCACTGCTAGTTCTTCACAGTAAACAGTGGTTTATCCCGAGACAGGAAAGCGGGTTTCCCTTTTACCGCTGAAAAGATGGGGGGTTACGCCCCTGAAATTTTTTCATACGGGTCACGGGATTTTAAATGCAAAAGGGGGAAAGTCTCTGGACGTTTGCCCCTTCTCCTTTTCTGCTCGTTTTTTGGCCAGGTGACCCCCCTTTTAACAACCAAGCTGAAAGATAACAGGAAACCCCCGCTTAAATAATCACTCTCCAGGGCAGTGTACATTATTTCAAAAGACGTGTGTTTAAATACAAACGGGCCCCAAAACCCAAAAAGAGCAAGCTGAAAGACTAAGTTTTTTATTGGTCAAAAGTAAAGTTTTTAAACCCCAATAAATCCACTAAAAAAAACAAGGCGGGCAGGGACTTACAGTTTTTTGGGGAGCTGTAAATCGAGTGATTTACTGTTTAAAACCAGACCCCACCCACCCCCCTTTTTCGAGGGGGGGAAAGGGGGAAAGGGAAGGGGATGGGGGGACTAACTGACCCTACTTTAACAAGCACCGGAAATCAAACTTCACTTTGGGGGTGGGGAGAAAAGGGGGAAAAAAAGGGAAGCGTGCCCTTACCCAAATTTTTAACTAAAGCCGGAATTTAAAAATTTATCACTTGGGGAGGGGAAGAAAGGTGAGCGTGACTTACCCTACCTTAACAATAGCCGAAATTTGAAACAATCATTTTTGGGGGAGGGGGAAGAAAGGGGGGTGCGTGACTTACCCTATTTTTAACTGGGCCCGGTAATGAAACAACACTTTGGGGGAGGGGGAAAAAGGGGTGGGAGCGGGATTTCCCCCTCCCTTAACTAGTACCCGGGCAATGAAACAATCACTTTCGGGGGGGGGAAGAAAGGTGGGAGCGGATTTCCCCAAACCTTAACTAGAAAGGTTTAATGAAACTATCGTTACAAATTGCTCCCCTATCAATTGAATTTTTTCCCCTCACACAAATTTTAAAATGTATAGTCCCACTGAAAAGCCCTGTTTTTCCCCTGATTTCATGACTCTTTCTGGTTTAGCAATTTCAGATAATAAAAAAAAATAATAAAAATTTAAAAATAATTAAAAAAATTTTTAATTAATAATAATAAAAATGAAAAAAAATATTTTAAAGAAAAAATAAAAATTTAATAATAATTTTAATTATATTATTTTATTTTTAATTATTTTTAAATTATTTTTATTTTTAAATATTATTTTAATAATAAAATTTAATAAAATAATATAATATTTTTTTTTTTAAATTTTGGGGCGGGTAATTTGCATTTTACCTGGAGTTTCCCTGGAGAGATTTCCGGGGGTAAACGCCCCCGGGGCCCCTTTCTGTGACCGGGCCCTTTCCTGGTGGATCACCCCTTTTTTCAACCAGGCGTTGCTGCTTGGCTTCCCTTTTCCGCAAACCAACGAACAAACCCCAGCCCCTGATAAAAAAACTGATTTTTGGGTTTTGCTTGCCCCAGTGCCAGCTTGAAGACTGCCGGGGTCTTTTTGGAATCCCCCTTATGTGTGCGGGGCAGTTGCAGCTCGGGCCCTAAAACACTTTTTTTAAGGTCCTTAACGTGCTATGACACCCCGGGCCTTTTTTTTGGGGGGTTTGGTGCACCCGTCTGCCAAAACTTTTGTTTTTTGGGTAGTGAGTGATTTTCGTTGCAATTCGGTACTGGGTCCCTCTGGGATTTTCCGGGGTATATAAAAAAGTTTTCTCTCCCCCCCTGCTTTCCGGGGAATACGGGTTTAAAGGAAAACCCAAGCGTTTCCCAAAAATTTGAGGTGTTTTTATCTCCGTTAGCCCCTTTTAAAGTTTTTTCCTTACTTTTTAAAAAGGTGGGCCCAATTTCACCTCCCTTTGGAAAGGTCTGTTAGTGTGCAGCAACATTCCACCAAGCTAGAAAAATTTCATGAAGATTGCCCCACAGGGCTTGGCCCCCCCCATTTTTTAAAGGGTTCTCATTATCCTTCCTGTAAATTTTTCTAGCAGATGCATTAATACAATTTTTATGGCCTTGAAGGGAAAACCCTCCGCCCTAAATCACTCCGGGGCCCTTTGGCCCTTTGGTGTTTCGCTCTATTTTGTGGCCAAAAATTTTTTTTGTACTCGGGAAGGAAATTTAATTTTCTCATTTTACCATATCGAGTAATTAAAATTTTTCTCTTTTTTTTGAATTTCATTTTGTTTTCTGCAGCCCACTAAAAATTTTGGTTGATGTCCCCCCTGGAGTTTTGGGCAGTGTCTGCAATGGAAGACACTGTCATGCAAAATTGGGGTGCCCAATCTGCAAAGAAAAACCCCAGGGGCCCTGTGGCGACATCCTTGTCTTTTGTCGGATAAGAGGGGGGAAAAAGAAGGGGGCGAGACTTTCCTTGTGGAACAGAGCTTTTCACCGGGGAGGGCCCCGGACTTACTCTGTTTTACGACAAATCTCTGTGTCCCTTTTGTGAGAAAAATTTTTAGATCCACGCCGACTTTCCTGTTTTCCTTTAGCACGCAATTTTTTGCGCTATTTTTTCCCCTGGTCCAAAATTATCGAAGGGTTTTGCCGGAAAATTTTATATATTTTTAAACTGCATTCTTTTTGTCTTCAAATGCATTTTGACCTTTTCTAGTATCCAATAGTTGAAAAATTACAGGAGCGAAAAGGTTTTTAAACCCAAGTTGCCCTGGGGTTTTGTAACTGATGGGTTTCTAGATGGGGGGTTTGGGCGCTTTTAAGGGCCCTTTTTAAAGATTTTTTTTATATGGGTTTAGTGCTATTGGCTGTAAGTTCTTTTTTCTGTTTCTTTACTGCCCCCCCTTTGTGGAGGGGCTTTTTGTCTGTTGTTTTTAGTAACTGGGGAAAGACCCCCCTTTTCCCTGCCCCTCTCCAAAGGGGGAAAGGCCCGTGATTGGGGCTTTTTTGCAGTTCTTATGAACCAAGTTCCCTGAGTCCTTTGGCCCGGGGAAGTCTGGGATTGGGCAATTTTTCGCCTGTTTGAAATCATTTGCGCAGGATAACACGGATAGGCCCTTTTGTTAATCCCAAATTTTTTTGGCTCTCCTCATAAAAAAATTCATTTTGATCTTTGACTCCCCATCCCGGTTAGGCGGCTTGCTTAAAAAATAGTCAAATTGGGAAATTTTATAGCTCACTCATTTCCCCTTTCTGTCATCTGTGTAGGGCCCTCTTGTTTAAGTAGGGGCCCAAAAAAAAAAAAAAAAAAAAAAAAAAAAACCGGACGTTTTTTCTCGTTTTGATTTGGGAAAGGGGAAAAAAATACTTTGGGTTTCTTTTTGATTTCTTTAAGGCTTTTAGGGTTTTCCCCCCGATTTCCCGACTCCTAAAAGGGTTCTTTTTTCTTAAAATTTTGATGCTTGCTATTTTCTCTGACCATTTTCTTCCTACGCATTTCAAAAATATTGACCTCTTTTAGCCGCTCTGTTTTTTTCTTTCCCCTCGCCTGTAAAGGGACGCCTGTCTCTTTCTGTATTTTCATTTTACTCCTTTCCCTTTTCTTAGAGGAATAAGCCCTTTTGCAAACATCGAGTGCCACCGAGGGTTTAAACTGTTCAGGCCCAAAAAAGGGGGCTGTGTTTTCTTAGTATAACTTTCCCAGCTTATATCGGTTAGGACTTGGTTTTCTTGTCCCACTTTATGTTTTTGTTAATTTAAGTTGAATTTGGGGAAAAGCTTTCCCCCGTGCTAATCTCATTATGTCGGTCTGGGGCTCTTGGGGCCCTACATGACTGAACCTCAATTATGTTGGATCTGGGTATTTGTTTTTTTATATGGTGACATTTCTTATCAGATCATCATTGGGTTTTGGAGATGAGGTCTAGGGGTTTTTCTCCCAGTCTGAGGCTCTATTATTTCTGGTTTAAATTGAATTTTTTTGCAGGGGATTTAAAAGCCGCGTGAGTGTGATTTTCATCCGGCGCCCTCCTGGTGTATTTACTGGGAACAATATTATTTTTCTATATTCCTCCATTTTAGGTCCTTAAGTTAAATCCCCCAGGAGCAAGATGTTGGGGGGGAGGAGCTGGAAAATTTTTCCAGACAGTGGTCAAATTTTTAAAAAAAGCTGTTTCCCCGGAAAATTTTTTTTTTGGGATGTTTTCATTTCCGGGGGGCTTGGGGGAAAAACCACAATGACCGGGTTTTTTTGGGTTTTCCCACCTTTTCTGCTAAAACCCACTACATCATTTGAGCATTTAGGGATTTTTGTGCAAACAATTACTCTGCAATGTACAGGGCCCAAACCCCCCTCCCTTTTGCCTTTTCAAAATCTGTCAAAATCGTATAGGTTTTTAACCTGGGGGTCCTATTTCTTGTCCCCAAATGATCCCTTTTTTGTGGGGCTCAGTGAAAGCCGCGAACATTGCCCTTTCCTCTGCAAGCATCCACGGGTGAAAGGGAAATTTTTTTGTTTTTTTTGCTTTGGGTTTAACCCTGTTTATTTCAAAGAAGAAGTTATTGGCTGGAGGGGATTGTTGGGGACTGGGGGGGGGGTTTTTTTTCCGGCATTTTTCTGTAAACTGTTGGTTTTTGGGGTGGGGGGCCATCGAAATGTTTTCCACTCCAGGAATACTGGAAATTTTGGGGTACGATTTCTGCCATTTCCCCGCCCCGTTTTTTTTTTTTCCCTTTCCCGGGACTAAAAAACCTCTCCCTCTTGAGTGGGTTTTGGCTACCCAGTTTTCCCCTGGCCTGGATGTTTTGTAACTTTTGTCCCCTTTTTGATGGGAAACCCGGCAATTTAAAATTATAGCACAGTCCCCTTTCCTAACTGAAGAGGTAAAAACCGGTTCAAAGGGGAAAAAGCTTTTTCAGGAGGGAGTTTGTATTTTTTCCTGGTTTTTAATTGGGGATGGCATTTTCCCAGGTGGTCATAAATTTTCACGTTCCCCTCTGGTTTTTTTTCCCGATTTTCCCCTGCCAGCAGATACCGATTTCATATTTTTTGGGGCCCGGCTTGGTTTTTCCGGGTTTTCCTTGGGTTTTTTTGTGACTGTAATTCCCCCCGTTTGGGGCATGTTTCCCGGGCTTAAATTCTATCCTCCCTAGCACCCCAAAAGGAGCCCCACCAGTTGTTTTTGGTAAAAATATCCCACATTGCTAGTGGGGTCCCCTTTTTTGCTTTTTTCCCGCGGTTTTTTCTATTTGCAATTTGGGTTTTTTCTTATTTATCTTGTTTCCCTACTAAAGCCCCCGTCCCCCAGAGGTCATTTATATGTATTCCTTCCTGCTTTTAATTCCCGACTACCTGGAAAAAAATCTCCACTTCACCATTAAAGGGCTCCCAGGGGCAGCATCTCCACTTCCCCCTTACTGTCTCCAAAGGGCACAATCTCCAGCTTCACCAAATTTTTTTTCTCCCAGGACAACACCCCAGCTTCACCCTTACTGTCTCCCAGGGCACCCTCCAGCTTCAAAACCCTTACTGTCTCCCAGGACAGCACTATCACCCCACCCTTTACTGAAATACCAGGGCATCATCTCCCCCACAGTTTCTGACTACAAAGGCCATAAACAAGGCATAAACCCTTTACCCAGACTTTTTTTGTTCCCCCTCGTTTTTAGAAAGCTTCCCCGTTTTCTATGAAAGCAGCTTTTTATGTTAACCCCCTTTTTTAAAACCCTTGTGATTTTAGGGCCACAGATTTATCTCATTTGGGCATAACCAAAAACACTTCCCTGTTTTAAATTTCTGCTTGTAAACTAGTTTTTTGGGTATCCCCACAAGGGGGTGAAAAAACCAATTTTCCCCAAAAATGACAATTTTTGCATGGGGGGAAAACCCGGTTTTTTAATCTGGGAACAATCGAAAGGGTGTAAATCTATTATATCAAAAAAAATGATACGGGTGAGTACAATTCCCCATGCAAAATTAAAAATCACAAAAAAAGTTTTAAAATTCCCCCCCCCTTTTCATTGTTTATAAAAATTTCCTTTTTATACCCGCCTTTGGGTTTAAAGGGGAGTTGCTCTGACAAGACTCTAAATCTTGGCCCTTTGTTGAAAATATTTTTTCAAACTTCCGGCATTTAGGTTTTAAAAACTCATTAATTAAAAGAACCCCAGAAACAGGTTTTGGGTTTTATTAGAATTTTTTTTTGTTTCTGGATAATTGTTGGGGGGGGGGTTTTCCCGGGGGGAGTGAAAAGTCCCGTCCCCCCCGGGTGAGATATGTGCTGACGTAAATTCTGCAAAGACTCGAATTACAGGCTAGACTACAGCGTTTCCATATTTCTTCGGTCTGGTAAGATGATAAGGTGAGAGAGAACGCTGGGGAGACTAGGATAACCGGGCAATATAATACACAACCCACACATAGGAGAGAGAAGAGTTTATGACGACGTTTCGGTCCTATGTGCGGGTTATTTGTGTGTTGTTCCAGTCACTGTGTTATGCCTTTTTGTTCTTTAGGGCAGTACAAATTTACGTTTGTTTATGGCGGTGTGTGATGCGGATAGGTAGTAGAGAAAGGCACAAAATACATTTGGACTGACCGAGGTCTCAGAACCGAAATACATTTTTGTTAGTTTCTCCGTAAATTATTTCCTTTCCCCTCATGTCGTATCTAATGACATCTACTAGACATCTAGAAGACGCTAACCATTACCGATGAAGTCAGTGGTGAGCTCTGACTTCCCATGTCCCATCGTAGCCAGCATTCAACAGTGGTTTTGTCCCATCTTCAACAGATAACAAAGCAATTATGTCAGTTCTCAGACCTTCTACAGACTTCTACAAGTTCCACAGTTTAGGAAGTGAAAATCTTCCAAAGAAAATTCTTTCCCTCATTTTGGTTTCATTACCTGATTTTGAATGCAACAACTCATTCTGGGAAGTTATGATGGGGATATTTTCTCTTTCGAAAAAAATTGCTATGATTTATGGCCTATGACTTGAAATGACTTACGGAGAGGAATAAAAATACAAAATACCATGGCTGGAACAATACACAAATAACTTGCTCTACGATTGCTACTACTATAATTACAACAACAACAACAACAACAACAAAAACAACAACACCCACAACCACAACAACAACAATAACTATTACAACTACTACTACTTCTACTACTACTTTAATAATAATAATAATAATAATAATAATAATAATAATAATAATAATAATAATTGTAATTACAAAAATAATAGCAAGTCTCATCCTGCCCTCTGTGAACTCTCCAAAGATTTCCATTACAAAGCTTCTGAGGAGACCTCTGACTTCTTCAGCAGAAAGCAAGATCCGACTTCATTAACTTGTGCAGTGCCGTACGGCATGCTGATTGGATGGAAGAGTTAACGTCATCGTTGAAAGGAAGCAAATGATACGATGCCATTGGCTTATGATGTCATACTAGGTGATGTCATACCTGTGACGTGAAATATGACCTAAGGGGTCAAAACTGATCACGATCATGACTGACGACTTCCACCAAGAGCAAACTGGATTCTGCCGAATGTTTGAGAAGAATAATAACGACAAGAATGAGAGATGTGAAGACTGAGGGGAAGGATAAAGCAATGGAAAAAAACTGTTGATAGGGAGGAAGAGTAAGTTAAGAAAGTTTATGTATAGACTGGAAAAGAGACAGAGGCAAGGAAGAGAGAGGTGAGAAAGTTGTGATTAGACAGGAAGAGAGATAAGAAAGTGGCTTGAACACTTACCGTGGGTTTGAAGGGAGTGATGATGGTCACGTACATAACTCATCATTACAACTTGAACGTAAATCAGTATGTTTACAGAGAAGCTCGTAATGCGAACAGACTGACTGATGTTGCAGCAGCCAGGCTTCTGCTAGTTTGCTAGACACACAGATGACGATAAAAATATATGCAGAACATGTGGCCAGATTTATGGTCACCCTCTTGAACACTTACTGAGGATTAGAGACAGTAAATAACCAT
>NC_069449.1:35552371-35597031 GCF_026875155.1 Cherax quadricarinatus | reverse complement strand
TTGCAATCGTGTCATTACGATTTCGTGAGTCAGTTAAAGAACATTGGCATCGACAAGATGAAGCTCTGTATATTACATCTTTGTTTACTAATGTTTCTGTTATATAAAGTTACTAATTTCTTCGTCAGAAAAGTCGCAACAGACCCAACTTTCCAGTCCGGCCAATGATTTTCTTATGCGATCGAGCAGTGTGTTAACTTAGTCTCTTAATAGGATTTTATGTAGTCATATGGCATGGTCATGGGATCACCACTGAGCACAGTCATGGCCAACATGTACTTGGAGCACTTGAAGGAAGGGAAGTTAAAAGTACACATCTTCAAGAGGTAACTTGGTTCAGACATGTCGACCATGTCTTGGATATCACTCCAAGATGCTATAGTGCCCTAAAGCTAGCAACTTTAACTCGGCAGAGCCTTTAATAAAATTTACTACAAAAGAGGAAAAGGACGAACAAATGCCCGTTCAGCATCTCATGATCTACAAAAATAAAGGTAAGCTAGATTTCAAGGTTCACAGCAAACCTGCCAACAAAAAAGTGGTTTGCTGAATAACCTGTCTCATCATGACAAAATAAAGCATAAGACGATTATTGGCTCACTGGATTCATTCCTCACCTACATTACTCGAAGACGAATGCAACTATGTCAATAAAATCTTCCTCGACTTTCGCTGTCTACAGCACTTCTTCACTGACTGCAGGTAAAGAGGCAAAAAAAAAAAAAATACTACGAATATCAGACAAGGCTCCAACTCCAGTAGATACATAGTTCTGCTTGTCAAATCCTATGCCAAAGCCAACATGAGTGTTTCCAACATAGCCTCCAACACTAAACAAGACCTACTTAAAAAAAAAAAAAAAACGTAACCAAGGACGTCACTGGCGGCATATACCTGATACCTTGTGGAAGTTGTGATAAATTTTACCTGGGGGAGGGGAAGGGAAGAATTGGAAACCTTCAGGGGCTCAACAAGAGAACTAACGAACGCAAAAACCTCTGCCAGAGAGATGACATGGACAATGCTGGAACTGCTCACCTCAACATGTGATGAACTTCACGGATGCTAAGCTACAGTAGTTACCGAAAAGTCAGGCAGCTTCATTTTTTTAATTTCGGAAACATTGGCTAAACTTATTCTCGTCAGATATGTTACTGCTGTTACATGCAACTGTATGGAGGAGCACTACAGTCGGCCTACTGGCTCATCTTCATTTTCATTATAAAGTATTCGACGATTTAACTTTGCGGAGTCACGTTTCAACAGACAGCATCACCCGCCCACCTTTATATCTCCCTTATGTGTGAATACACACACACACACACTACAGGAGCTTGGACTCGACCCCTCCAACTCTCCCCATATATATATATATATATATATATATATATATATATATATATATATATATATATATATATATATATATATATATATATATATATATATATATATATATATATATGGGGAGATATACACTTCTCAGTGTACACACTACATCATCTGTAGTTTGTGCTTACTCGAGAAATACACTTGATTTCATATGTAGTAAGATATCTACAAATTATTTTACTTACAACAGCATAAATTTGTACAATATATCTGAGGCAAGCAGATGTTATAGGCTTACACATTTGTAGATTCATCCTAAGATAACCTCATAAAATCACACAGAATGAATTATCATTACTGGAATCCATTATCGTTTATCCTAACAAGATATTAGTCAGACTATTGTTCAGGCAACATTGTCAAGTACTAACACAATCCATCATAATATATTCTTTCCGTGTATTTCATTACTAGAAAATTTCATCTAGAACCATTTCCTTCGGAGGGACTTACCCGGGACTTTCCTCACCAGGTGGGAAATAAGGACTACTCGATACGCATTTCCACATATTGAGTGTATTAAATTTCTGCTGGACTACACCAGATCTGAGGTGTTTTGTACGAGAAAGATCATATTAGGCCCAGCAGCGTAAACAAACGTATAATGTCAGCATTTGTTTTGCGGGTTCTTCAACGTCAGAAGTTTTTGTCATAGTCTCCCTGGTAATGCCACGTCATGCACTGTCATTTGGCCAAATTGCAGTGAAGTTGTTTGATTGGTTTCAGATATTCCCGAGGTAGAAAAACCTGTCTTTCACACCGTCACTTCCCTACTCTTACCCTCCTATTGTTTCCCATCCGGTTTTTCCCCCTCGTCCTCGAAGCCTTCCAGCTTCCTTCCCCCCTTCCCAAGTACAACCCACCCCCGTTCCTCCATTAACCCAGGCATTCTAAATATTGTCTTTCGTTCTCCACTCTCTCCTTGCCCTATTCTTCCATCCAGTTCCTTCACGCCTCCTCCCTTCCTTCTCCAGATCTTTGTCACTTGTTCAAATATTCATGTATTATTACTGTCCCTCCCTTCCACTCCATCAACAACCCTCCCCCTCCACCTCCCCCTCCTCTCATTCCGTCTCCCCCCATCTCCCTCCTACCGCGCCAGGAGTACGCTAAGAGACAACACAATAAGTGTCAGGAGCCCATGACTGTTCAACTGTCTCCCAGCATACATAAAGGGGATTACCAATAGACCCCTGACTGTCTTCAAGAAGGCACTGGACAGACATCTAAAGTCAGTACCTGACCACCCGGGTTTTGGTTCGTACGTCGGTTTGCGTGCGGGCAGCAGTAATAGCTTGGTTGATGAAGCCCTGATCCACCAGGAGGACTGGTCACAGACCGGGCCGCGGGGACCTTGACCCCCGAAACCCCCTCTAGGTATACTCTAAAAACGGCCATATTCCAACTGTAGATCAAAATGTATTCCACCATCACCACGTAGCGACAGCATCGTACACATGAAAGGTGTAACAAATGGACTTTTCCAAACAAAACGTACTGAGAAAACAGAAGAAATACCTAAGCGACGCACAACTTACCTCAACACTTCTCAGAGACTCTTGATGACGTGCGCCGCGCGAAAAACTTGCCTCTGTTGCATTTTTGGCTTTGCTCAACAGTAAGAAAATAAAAAGAAAATTAGCCAGTTTTGTGAACATGGCGCCTTAGTCGGCACACAAACAGGTTCTGTGAATACAGGTTAGAAGCAGGAGGATCAGTCCCATGCAGTGACTGTAGATGACAGCTTTCAGGTACATGAGGAATAAAAGTCAGAAGGTCGTGACTACAACAATACACAAATAACCCGCACATAGGAGAATGATACTTATGACGACGTTTCTGTGTGATTAGATAATGGTCCGAGGAGGAGCGAAATGTTTCGGTCTCCTGTGTGCGGTATTTGTTGAAGTTGGTATAAAATACCGACAAGTTGAAGATTAAGATACATGTGCAACAATCGGGTATCTTTATTGATGAAACATTTCTTATGCTTCTACTTCATATTGTTCCAGACCAATGAGCTGAACTCTTCTCCAAGCTGAGGAACTGACCACCTTGTTCCAGACCAATGAGCTGAACTCTTCTCCAAGCTGAGGGACTGACCACCTTGTTCTAGATCAATGAGCTGAACTCTTCCCAAGCTGAGGGACTGACCACCTTGTTCTAGATCAATGAGCTGAACTCTTCTCCAAGTTGAGGGACTGACCACCTTGTTCCAGACCAATGAGCTGAACTCTTCTCCAAGCTGAGGGACTGACCACCTTGTTCCAGACCAATGAGCTGAACTCTTCTCCAAGCTGAGGGACTGACCACCTTGTTCTAGATCAATGAGCTGAACCCTTCCCAAGCTGAGGGACTGACCACCTTGTTCCAGATCAATGAGCTGAACCCTTCCCAAGCTGAGGAACTGACCACCTTGTTCTAGATCAATGAGCTGAACTCTTCCCAAGCTGAGGGACTGACCACCTTGTTCTAGATCAATGAGCTGAACTCTTCTCCAAGTTGAGGGACTGACCACCTTGTTCCAGACCAATGAGCTGAACTCTTCTCCAAGCTGAGGGACTGACCACCTTGTTCCAGACCAATGAGCTGAACTCTTCTCCAAGCTGAGGGACTGACCACCTTGTTCTAGATCAATGAGCTGAACCCTTCCCAAGCTGAGGGACTGACCACCTTGTTCCAGATCAATGAGCTGAACCCTTCCCAAGCTGAGGAACTGACCACCTTGTTCCAGACCAATGAGCTGAACTCTTCTCCAAGCTGAGGGACTGACCACCTTGTTCCAGACCAATGAGCTGAACTCTTCTCCAAGCTGAGGAACTGACCACCTTGTTCCAGACCAATGAGCTGAACTCTTCTCCAAGCTGAGGGACTGACCACCTTGTTCTAGATCAATGAGCTGAACTCTTCTCCAAGCTGAGGGACTGACCACCTTGTTCTAGATCAATGAGCTGAACCCTTCCCAAGCTGAGGGACTGACCACCTTGTTCCAGACCAATGAGCTGAACTCTTCTCCAAGCTGAGGGACTGACCACCTTGTTCCAGACCAATAAGCGAAACTCTTCTCCAAGCTGAGGGACTGACCACCTTGTTCCAGACCAATAAGCGAAACTCTTCTCCAAGCTGAGGGACTGACCACCTTTTTCCAGACCATGGAGCTGAACTCTTCTCCAAGCAGAGGGACTGACCACCTTGTTCCAGACCATGGAGCTGAACTCTTCTCCAAGCTTAGGGACTGACCACCTTGTTCCAGACCATGGAGCTGAACTCTTCTCCAAGTAGAGGGACTGACTATCTTGTTCCATACCATGGAGCTGAACTCTTCCCAATTTGAGGGACTGACCACCTTGTTCCAGACCATGGAGCTGAACTCTTCTCCAAGCTGAGGGACTGACCACCTTGTTCCAGACCAATGAGCTGAACTCTTTTCCAGGCTGAGGGACTGACCACATCAAACACTTTTTCTCCAAGGTTGATGGACTGATTATATCTTTATTTCAATGTTCCTCCCTCTGACTGAGGAAGCCTACTCTGTAGGCGAAACATTTCATCAATAAAGACGCTCAACTGTTGCACATGCGGGGTACGTGTGTATTCAAGTACATATCTGTGGCAATATGAGACTCATTCCTCTTCCTACCTACTGATAAAAATAATCTCTGTTGAGCAAGTTTCTAGTAAAGGGCGTGGCTGTTCCTGACCCTCCCTGAGATACATATTTTCAACCTTAATGTAACCGGATATGTAAATAAGTATCGTCACATCAAGTGTCTTCTTAGTTTAGATTACCTGTGTCACTCAAAAATTCCATCTTTCTAGGCTAAGGGAGGGAATATCCAGCCACAAACCAGCACAGTGACGCTGACAATGAAGTTACCAGAAACTCATTGGTAAGTCAGTAAGTTTATTTAGGCATAGGTACACATAAGTATCATTGTCATACATCATGTAAATTACTAGGACAGCCTAAAAAAAAACTCAAAGTAACCAGAAAATGTATGTTAATTTCACCTGTTATCCTGCCCCTCAGTGTCATGTCCGGCATTTAATTTCACTGATTTTACTGTTAATAATGATAACATTTTTATTTTAAGAACAAGTCTTATGAAATGTTTGACATTTGTATGGGAAAGTTATATTGTCTCGCTGAGGCGTAAAGAAAACGAATAAGCTTGTATTAGTTATGACAAATCATCTGAGGCAGCCTGGGTGGAACAGTGGGTGGTTATTGGAGGATAGTGGGTGGACGGATGGATGGTAGGAGGACAGTGGGTGGACGGAAGGATGGTAGGAGGATAGTGGGTGGACGAATGGATGGTAGGAGGATAGTGGGTGGACGGAAGGATGGTAGGAGGATAGTGGGTGGCTGGACGGAGAGGCACCAGTCATCAGATGGTGTTCCTGGCGGTGATGTCTTCACAAGACCAGTCTTGGACCAGACCTCCTAATCTGGTGAATCGGTGAGGTAATATCACAAGATTAAGAACTATTATAAAGCACATGAGAAAATAAAAATATTTGTTTGTTGAAGTTAAGCAGAACTTCATGAGACAGTAAGAAAAGATCAGCAATCTTGCCAGAGTGCAAAAAAAGAGTTTGTATTTTGCACTCATTTGACACAGAACAGTACCTCCCTGAATAATCTTTATGGACTGAACACTCAAGCTGGACTCAAGCTGAGGGACTGATTACCTCAAACTACTCCTCATCTTCCACCATTCATCTCTGTACCGGATTGAGGAAGCCACTTGTTGGCGAAACGTTTCCGCAATAAACATTCGCAAATGTTGCAACCTGTCGGTTTTCTGTACCATTAACATCATTCTGCATCTGCGTACTGGAAGCTGCATCCTCAGTCATGGAAGACACCTCCATAGTGTGTGTGTGTGTGTGTGTGTGTGTGTGTGTGTGTGTGTGTGTGTGTGTGTGTGTGTGTGTGTGTGTGTGTGTGTGTGTGTGTGTGTATGTGTGTGTGTGTGTGTGTGTGTGTGTGTGTGTGTGTGTGTGTGTGTGTGTGTGTGTGATGTGTGTGTGTGTGTGTGTGTGTGTGTGTGTGTGTGTGTGTGGGGTGTGTGTGTACTCACCTAATTGTACTCACCTAATTGGGGTTGCAGGGGTCGAGACTCAGCTCCTGGCCCCGCCTCTTCACTGATCGCTACTGGATCCTCTCTCTCTCTGCTTCCTGAGCTTTGTCATACCTCTTCTTAAAACTATGTATGGTTCCCTGCCTCCACTACTTTACTTGCTAGGCTATTCCACTTGCTGACAACTCTATGACTGAAGAAATACTTCCTAACGTCCCTGTGACTCATCTGAGTCTTCAGCTTCCAGTTGTGACCCCTTGTCCCTGTGTCCCCTCTCTGGAACATCCTATCTCTGTCCACCTTGTCTATTCCCCGCAGTATCTTGTATGTCGTTATCATGTCTCCCCTGACCCTTCTGTCCTCCAGTGTCGTCAGTCCGATTTCCCTTAACCTTTCCTCGTACGACATTCCCTTGAGCTCTGGGACTAGCCTTGTTGCAAACCTTTGTACTTTCTCTAACTTCTTGACGTGCTTGACCAGGTGTGGGTTCCAGACTGGTGCTGCAAACTCCAGTATGGGCCTAACATACACAGTGTACAGTGTCTTGAACGATTCCTTATTAAGGTATCGGAACGCTATTCTCAGGTTTGCCAGGCCCCTGTATGCTGCAGCGGTTATTTGGTTGATGTGTGCCTCCGGTGATGTGCTGGGTGTTATGGTCACCCCAAGGTCTTTCTCCCTGAGTGAGGTCTGTAGTCTTTGTCCACCTAGCCTATACTCTGTCTGCGGTCTTCTTTGCCCCTCCCCAATCTTCATGACTTTGCATTTGGCTGGATTGAATTCGAGAAGCCAGTTACTGGACCACATGTCCAGCCTCTCCAGGTCTCTTTGCAGTCCTGCCTCATCCTCGTCCGATTTAATTCTTCTCATCAACTTCACGTCATCTGCGAACAGGGACACTTCAGAGTCTATTCCTTCCATCATGTCGTTCACATATATCAAAAATAGCACTGGTCCTAGAACTGACCCCTGTGGGACCCCGCTAGTAACAGGCGCCCACTGTGATACCTCTTCACGTACCATGACTCGTTGCTGCCTCCCTGTCAGGTATTCCCTTATCCATTGCAGTGCCCTTCCTTTTACGTGTGGGTGTATGACCCACTTAATATTTGTATTTATAACTCATTATAATTGTGACTAGGTGTGGACGTATCAGTGGCTCATTACTTTGTAATTTGTTCATGACTGTAACCATGTATAGGAGTGAGGCTGATTCATTTCCTCTGTAACTTGCCATGATTGTGACCAGATCTACCTGGAGTTCATTACCTTTGTAACTAGTTCAGCTATCATAACTTTGGGGTCCAGTCACTGGACCCATTATGTACCTTTGTAATCTTTTGACTACCGCCCACAGGATGGGTATGGGGTGCATAATAAAGATATTAAACTAACTAACATAGATATGAGCACTCAAATACATCATCACCTAAATTCCAGTTGACTTTCCTGCCGCTCCCTGAGCACAGATGCTCGCCCTGGCGTAAGTTATTTTTAAGACTTACGCGCTGTAAATATTGCTGCCTTCGAATGGTCGTCTCGGAAACGCGTTCTCACATCACTAACAAGAATAAACTAGCATTGTTGGACTGAAGGAATTTTTCTCTATATACTTCTATACTTGCGTTAGTGTTTTGTTGTGGGTTGTTCAGCTTTACATGACAAACGGAAGAGAAGGAGGAAAAAAAAGTGTTTATGTATGATTGGTATAAAGAGGGAAAGAATTAAGTAATGGCGGGCGTAAAATGTCAGCTTCAGTGACTTAAGTCATAATATAACTCACGTTCAGCGCTACACCTACGTGGGTTCAGCGAAAAACATGGTGAAGGCTCGACCCTCCGTCTGTTGAAGACGAGACAGAAGTGCAGTAAAAAGTGGAGCTGTTACAGAGAAATGAGGCTTGGGGTGTGTCAGGGCGTGGAATAATATGTAGGGAATTAAGTTTACTTCCTGGACCCATTATGTTTCTCTGTAATCTCTTCGACTAACTTTCTGAGTCGCTACTTTGTGAGTCGCCACACGCACAACACTGACTCCAATAACATTTACGGAGATTCTTTAATAGCGTGTTGGTAGAGGATGTCTAAAAAGAACGTGTGTGGGGAGGGATACTTAAACAGCACGTGTGAGGGATACTAAAACTCTAAGGGATTAAGATGTGTGCACTCTAAAGAATGCAAGACACTCATTAAATTATTGCCTACCTATACATACAAGTATATAATTTTTGTATCGGTTCAAATCTGGCAGAAATCAACGAACTGTAATGCGTGCGAAAATTCACGTTCTGTTTGGTGACTCCACTTGCGGCTTCATGGAAATAAAGTCACTATATTTCACCTTTTTTGGGAGGGTAGGATTATCTTAGGTAATTTCCATATATGTTACTATGTAAGACAAATGTAATCGTCTTAAAAATGTGTAGCTAAAGTTGAATAAACTTCATCATTTATTTATCTCTTACAATATAAAATTACGAAAGTACCAAATCCCATATTCTGCAGCAATGAAGGAAACGTAGCCAGGAATACAATTATATTTAGACCCCGAAAATTGGTTGCTTATTATGACACAAGTGTAGACTGTCACACATGACAACATGCACAGCGTGTTAATGACAATACCCGTCTTGTGTTAATATTAAACATTAACTCATGAAATCGTAATAACGAGACTGCAAGCAAACAAGAGCACTGGTGGGGTTAGAACCCCACCAGTACTGTCCTGTCACACAAGTGTCAAATATAGGTTTGATAAACATTGAGACTGCGGTACACTACGTGTGTAGATTATCATCTCACTCATCCCTTATACTGGCAGGGAAGGGAAAGGTCCTCACAACGCTTGGGGAAGGGGAGGTTACCAGGTTTAATGTAAGGAAAATCCTTATATCAAGAGCCCTTCACTATCATCAAGGCAGCCACCAACAAGGAATACGCAGAATAACACGTACATCATACCCAGGCATTACTTGATAACCAATGAAAAAAAAAATATAATTGTGAAATTCTAAGAGCTTTATCACATCAAATTACGATAGCGCTTGGAAGTTTACTTTTTTTCTTTCACAGTGGTTGTTTGTTATTATTATTATTAAAATCAAGGGGGAAGCGCTAAACCCGGAGGGTTATACAGCTCCTGGGGGAGATGTGGAAGGCATTCAGGCTTAATTCGGAGAGTGGTTGTTTGTACTGTGTTCTTATGGAACAGTGGCATTGTCATATCCTAATATTTAGAGGTCTGTTATAAAATATAATATATATTATATATATATATATTTTATATATATATATATATATATATATATATATATATATATATATATATAATATATATATATATATATATGTATATATATATATATATTATATATATATATATATATATATATATATATATATATATATATATATATATATATATATATATATATATATATATATATATATATGTATATATAGTGAAACTTACACTGACTACATGGGTAATATATATTTGTAAGTCACACTCAATATTATAAATAATGCTACTGTTTTTGGTTTCACTACTGACCCTCCTTAGTGATAAACAGAGTGGAAGGTGCAAGAGACAGCTGTGAAACAGACTCTCCGGCAACAGGACTTAAGAGTTAAGGAGCACTGTAGTGGGCATACTGGCCCACGCTTAGTACCTCCGACTATCAACATGCTCATTCAACTAGAAGCAAGGCACTATAGTGTTAGAAAGGTTTTTCAAGAAATATTTGAAAGTAACTTCGAGAAAGATGCCCAAGTAGGTACGAGGTAGTAGTGTCTTCCCGGTCTGTTTGTTCCACTTCCTGACAACTCTATGACTATAGAAATACTTCCGAACATCTCTTTGACTCATCTGAGTCTTCAACATCCAATTGTGACGTCTTGTTTCTGTGTCCCATCTCTGGAACATCCTGTCCCTGTCCACTTCGCCAGTTCATCGCAGAATTTTGTATGTCATTATCATGTCTTCCCTAACCCTCCTGTCCTCCAGCGTCGTCAGGGCGTTTTCCGTTAACCTTTTTTTGTAGGGCATTCTTTTAAGATCTGGAACTAGGCTTGTTGCAAACCTTTGCACTTTCTATAATTTCTTGGCATGCTTGACCAGGTGTGGGTTCCAAACTGGTGCTGCGTACTCCAATATGGGCCTGACGTACACGGTGTACAGAGTCTTGAACGATTCGTTACTGAGGTATCGGAACGCTATTCTTAAGCTTGCCAGGCACCCATATGCTGCAGCAGTTATCTGGAGATGTGCTCGGTATTATACTCACCCCAAGATCCTTTTCCTTGAGTGAGGTTTGCAGTCTTTGGCCACGTAGCCTATACTCTGTCTGCGGTCTTTTTTGCCCTTCCCCGATCTTTACTACTTTGCATTTGGTGGGGTTAAATTCGAGGAGCCAATTGCTGGACCAAGCTTCCAGCCTTTGTAGTCCTGCCTGATCCTCATCCGATTTAATTCTCCTCATTAACTTCATATCATATGCAAACATGGACACTTCTGAGTCTCTCCCTCACAGGAAGACACGAGACACGTAACTGTCTTCCCAGACTGGAAGTGAGACATCTAGGAACTGGTCCTCTAGTGTGGCCAGTTACAGGTTTTATTTCAGGTAGACATCGTCTTTCCTCTTTTATTTCTCATTCTCTCATAATCCTCTCCTACTTTCCACCTCCTCTCCTTCTCATTCTCTCCTCCTTTCCTTCTCTTCTACTTCTCTCCTTCAATTCCTTCCGATGAAATCTGCTTATATTAATTCGCATTTTTATCAATACTGTTCCCAGTATATTTTCGTAACTACAGTTGTTAATCGCCACACAATTAATAAAATTTACACAACGTTCAATTGTAGAAAATATTAAGTAAGCATGGACCATGGATCCAGTTCCTTGGATTAAGAGTCCTTCACCAGCATCAAAACCTCCCTCACCTCCTCTTGAAGTCTGATCAAGGATTAATATTCACCCACACACAACGATCAATGTTTATTTTTCATCGATATTCAAAAGTGATCTTCCCGCAATGGTAAAAATTAATCATTACATGCTGATCGATTTTTCCTGGTTACTGTACGAGTGATGTATAACACCGACAAGATGAAGAATTAGACACATGTGCTACATCTGTGTAGCTTTATTTGTAGACGATTCGAGACCACCAGACCGTTTCACCACCAAGAATATAATGTGAAGACTACGGTGCTCTTCACCATCTCCAAGGCTGAGGGACTGAGTACCTCATCTTATTGTATATAGTTCTACAGTCTTCGTATTATGTCCTTGTACTGTACTGACAAAGCCACTGGATGGCGAAACGTTTACAGATACACACAGATTAGTAGTTACTCTCTGTATGGTGGTATGTTCACTCAAGATCAGTGACATTTCTATCAGATTCACCACTTCTGGCAAAATACAAATCAGATTTATGAATAAGAAGCACTGTGGCTGAAACAATTCACAAATATCCCACAAATCAAGTGCTAGCAGATACCAGCTATGTTAAGAAATTCTTCAATACAATTTTACAGCTCTTTCGTTTAGAAATATAAAACGTACCACTCATCACTATGTAATTTACATTTTGCCAATGAAGCGGCTAATTTATTGCGCACCCCATGTCCACCCTGTGGATATTACCATGTCCACCCTGTGGATATTACCATGTCCACCCTGTGGATATTACCATGTCCACCCTGTGGATATTACCATGTCCACCCTGTGGATATTACCATGTCCACCCTGTGGATATTACCATGTCCACCCTGTGGATATTACCATGTCCACCCTGTGGATATTACTATGTCCACCCTGTGGATATTACCATGTCCACCCTGTGGATATTACCATGTCCACCCTGTGGATATTACCATGTCCACCCTGTGGATATTACTATGTCCACCCTGTGGATATTACTATGTCCACCCTGTGGATATTACCATGTCCACCCTGTGGATATTACCATGTCCACCCTGTGGATATTACCATGTCCACCCTGTGGATATTACCATGTCCACCCTGTGGATATTACCATGTCCACCCTGTGGATATTACCATGTCCACCCTGTGGATATTACCATGTCCACCCTGTGGATATTACCATGTCCACCCTGTGGATATTACCATGTCCACCCTGTGGATATTACCATGTCCACCCTGTGGATATTACCATGTCCACCCTGTGGATATTACCATGTCCACCCTGTGGATATTACCATGTCCACCCTGTGGATATTACCATGACCACCCTGTGGATATTACTATGTCCACCCTGTGGATATTACTATGTCCACCCTGTGGATATTACTATGTCCACCCTGTGGATATTACCATGTCCACCCTGTGGATATTACCATGTCCACCCTGTGGATATTACTATGTCCACCCTGTGGATATTACTATGTCCACCCTGTGGATATTACTATGTCCACCCTGTGGATATTACCATGTCCACCCTGTGGATATTACCATGTCCACCCTGTGGATATTACTATGTCCACCCTGTGGATATTACTATGTCCACCCTGTGGATATTACTATGTCCACCCTGTGGATATTACTATGTCCACCCTGTGGATATTACCATGTCCACCCTGTGGATATTACCATGTCCACCCTGTGGATATTACTATGTCCACCCTGTGGATATTACTATGTCCACCCTGTGGATATTACCATGTCCACCCTGTGGATATTACCATATCCACCCTGTGGATATTACCATGTCCACCCTGTGGATATTACCATATCCACCCTGTGGATATTACCATGTCCACCCTGTGGATATTACCATGTCCACCCTGTGGATATTACCATGTCCACCCCTGTGGATATTACCATGTCCACCCTTTGGATATTACTATGTCCACCCTGTGGATATTACTATGTCCACCCTGTGGATATTACCATGTCCACCCTTTGGATATTACCATGTCCACCCTGTGGATATTACCATGTCCACCCTGTGGATATTACCATGTCCACCCTGTGGATATTACCATGTCCACCCTGTGGATATTACCATGTCCACCCTGTGGATATTACTATGTCCACCCTGTGGATATTACTATGTCCACCCTGTGGATATTACCATGTCCACCTGTGGATATTACCATATCCACCCTGTGGATATTACCATGTCCACCCTGTGGATATTACCATATCCACCCTGTGGATATTACCATGTCCCACCCTGTGGATATTACCATATCCACCCTGTGGATATTACCATGTCCACCCTGTGGATATTACCATGTCCACCCTGTGATATTACCATGTCCACCCTGTGGATATTACCATGTCCACCCTGTGGATATTACCATGTCCACCCTGTGGATATTACCATGTCCACCCTGTGGATATTACCATGTCCACCCTGTGGATATTACCATGTCCACCCTGTGGATATTACCATGTCCACCCTGTGGATATTACCATATCCCACCCTGTGGATATTACCATGTCCACCCTGTGGATATTACCATGTCCACCCTGTGGATATTACCATGTCCACCCTGTGGATATTACCATGTCCACCCTGTGGATATTACCATGTCCACCCTTTGGATATTACCATGTCCACCCTGTGGATATTACCATGTCCACCCTGTGGATATTACCATGTCCACCCTGTGGATATTACCATGTCCACCCTGTGGATATTACCATGTCCACCCTGTGGATATTACCATGTTCACCCTGTGGATATTACCATGTCCACCCTGTGGATATTACCATGTCCACCCTGTGGATATTACTATGTCCACCCTGTGGATATTACCATGTCTACCCTGTGGATACTACCATATCCATACTATGAATATTACCATATCCGTCCTGTGGATACGGATACCCATAAAGCCTAAGGAACTGTGCCCCAAAAGTGTTAACAGGTGTACATCTGCTTATTTAGAATGGTTGCTTAATATGTCTGGTATCTTACTTTCATTACTAAGATACCTTAACATATCTCATAGGTTATTATACTGTCTCTATATTCCTCAGTAAGTGTTCAAGAGGGTGACCATAAATCTGGCCACATGTTCTGCATATATTTTTATCGTCATCTGTGTGTCTAGCAAACTAGCAGAAGCCTGGCTGCTGCAACATCAGTCAGTCTGTTCGCATTACGAGCTTCTCTGTAAACATACTGATTTACGTTCAAGTTGTAATGATGAGTTATGTACGTGACCATCATCACTCCCTTCAAACCCACGGTAAGTGTTCAAGCCACTTTCTTATCTCTCTTCCTGTCTAATCACAACTTTCTCACCTCTCTCTTCCTTGCCTCTGTCTCTTTTCCAGTCTATACATAAACTTTCTTAACTTACTCTTCCTCCCTATCAACAGTTTTTTTCCATTGCTTTAAACCTTCCCCTCAGTCTTCACATCTCTCATTCTTGTCGTTATTATTCTTCTCAAACATTCGGCCAGAATCCAGTTTGCTCTTGGTGGAAGTCGTCAGTCATGATCGTGATCAGTTTTGACCCCTTAGGTCATATTTCACGTCACAGGTATGACATCACCTAGTATGACATCATAAGCCAATGGCATCGTATCATTTGCTTCCTTTCAACGATGACGTTAACTCTTCCATCCAATCAGCATGCCGTACGGCACTGCACAAGTTAATGAAGTCGGATCTTGCTTTCTGCTGAAGAAGTCAGAGGTCTCCTCAGAAGCTTTGTAATGGAAATCTTTGGAGAGTTCACAGAGGGCAGGATGAGACTTGCTATTATTTTTGTAATTACAATTATTATTATTATTATTATTATTATTATTATTATTATTATTATTAAAGTAGTAGTAGAAGTAGTAGTAGTTGTAATAGTTATTGTTGTTGTTGTGGTTGTGGGTGTTGTTGTTTTTGTTGTTGTTGTTGTTGTTGTTGTAATTATAGTAGTAGCAATCGTAGAGCAAGTTATTTGTGTATTGTTCCAGCCATGGTATTTTGTATTTTTATTCCTCTCCGTAAGTCATTTCAAGTCATAGGCCATAAATCATAGCAATTTTTTTCGAAAGAGAAAATATCCCCATCATAACTTCCCAGAATGAGTTGTTGCATTCAAAATCAGGTAATGAAACCAAAATGAGGGAAAGAATTTTCTTTGGAAGATTTTCACTTCCTAAACTGTGGAACTTGTAGAAGTCTGTAGAAGGTCTGAGAACTGACATAATTGCTTTGTTATCTGTTGAAGATGGGACAAAACCACTGTTGAATGCTGGCTAACGATGGGACATGGGAAGTCAGAGCTCACCACTGACTTCATCGGTAATGGTTAGCGTCTTCTAGATGTCTAGTAGATGTCATTAGATACGACATGAGGGGAAAGGAAATAATTTACGGAGAAACTAACAAAAATGTATTTCGGTTCTGAGACCTCGGTCAGTCCAAATGTATTTTGTGCCTTTCTCTACTACCTATCCGCATCACACACCGCCATAAACAAACGTAAATTTTGTACTGCCCTAAAGAACAAAAAGGCATAACACAGTGACTGGAACAACACACAAATAACCCGCACATAGGACCGAAACGTCGTCATAAACTCTTCTCTCTCCTATGTGTGGGTTGTGTATTATATTGCCCGGTTATCCTAGTCTCCCCAGCGTTCTCTCTCACCTTATCATCTTACCAGACCGAAGAAATATGGAAACGCTGTAGTCTAGCCTGTAATTCGAGTCTTTGCAGAATTTACGTCAGCACATATCTCACACCAGGACAGACTCTCACTCCTCCCGGGGAAAGCCAAACAATTATCCAGCAACAACAAAAAATTCTAATGAAAACAAAACCTGCTCTGTGTTCAGTAATTAATGAGATTTCAACACTGAATGCCGGAAGTTTGAATAATATTTCAACGAAGGCAAGAGTAGAGTCATGTCAGAGCAACTCACTATGAACCAGCAGTATACAAGGATATAACAATGCTAACAGGAGAGTAGACTTTATGTGATTGTTAATTTTGCATGTGAACTTGTACTCATCCAGTATCATTCATTATATGATATAATAGATTTACAGCCAATCGATTGTACCCAGATTATAAACGGGCTTCCACATGCATAAATTGTCATTTTTGTGGAAATTGGTGTCACGCCCCTTGTGCAGATATCCAAAAACTAGCTACAAGCAGTATTAAAACAGGGAAGTGTTTTTGGGTATGCCCAAATGAGATAAATCTGTGGACTAAAATCACAAGGGTATTAAAAGAGGTCAACATCAAAGCTGCTTTCATAGAAAACCTGGAAGCTTTCTACAACAGATGGGAACATAAAAAGTCTGGGCTGAATGGTACTGCCCTTGATACTGGCCATGTAGTCAGAAACTGTAAGGCTGGAGATGATGTCCTGGTAGTCAGTAAATGGGGGGCTGATAGTGCTGTCCTGGGAGACAGTAATGGTGAAGCTGGAGGTGCTGTCCTGGGAGACAGTAATGGTGAAGCTGGAGGTGCTGTCCTGGGAGACAGTAATGGTGAAGCTGGAGATGCTGTCCTTGGAGACAGTAATGGGGAAGCTGGAGATGCTGTCCTGGGAGACAGTAATGGTGAAGCTGGAGATTTTGTCCAGGTAGTCGGGAATTATACGCAGGAAGGAATACATATAAATGACCTCATAGGGGACAGGAGCTATAGTAGGGAAACAAGATAAATAAGATAAAACCAATATTGCAAACTAGAAATACCGCAGGAAATAGCAAACAAGAGGACTCCACTAGCAATAGTGAGGATATATTACCAAAAACAACTGGTGGGAGCTCCATTGTTGGTGCTAGGGAGGATAGAAGTAAGACAGGGAAACATGCACCAACAGGGAATACAGTCACAGAAACCCAAGGCAAACGGAAACCAAGCCTGTGCACATACTATGCACTCGGTATCTGCTGGCATGGGAAATCTGGAAAAACAGATGGGACGTGCAACTATGACCACCCTAGAAAATGCCATGCCCATATTACAACAGGAAAATACAAACTCCCTTCCTGTAAGCTTTTTCACCCTGAACTGTGTACCTCTTCAGTTACAGAAAGACTGTGCTATAACTTAAATTGCCAGGCATACCATCTAAAGGGGACAAAAAGATACAAAACATCCAGGCCATGGGAAAACCTGGGTAGCCACAGCCACTCAAGAGGGAGAGGTTTTTTTAGTGCCAGGAAGGAAAAAAAAACTAAAAGAAACCCAAAAAAATGTATTTTAATTTCACCTGATATCCTCCCCCTCAGTGTAAATGTCCGGCTTTTAAAATTTCACTGTTTTTAAAACCTTTTTTAAATTGATAAAAAATTTTTTTTTAAGAACAAGTCTTATAAATTTTTGGGACATTTGAAAGGGAAAGTTATATTGCCCTCGCTGAGGCGTAAAGAAAACAAATTTAAGCTTGTATTAGTTATGACAAATCATCGGGGAAACCTGGGGGGCCAGTGGGGGTTATTGGGGATGGGGGTGGAGGGATGGATGAGGGGAAACAGTGGGGGGAGGGAAAAGGTTTGGTGGGGGAAATAGTGGGGGAACGAATGGAGGGTAGGAGGATAGGGGGGTGGCCCCGGAAGGATGGTGGGAGGTTTAGTGGGTGGGGGACGGAGAGGCACCAGTCATCAATGGGTTCCTGGCGGTGATGCCTTCCCAAAAAGACCAGTCTTGGACCAAAAACCCAAATCTGGGGGAATCGGGGGTTTTAAATATCCCCAAGATTAAGAAAAATTTTTAAAGCACTTGAGAAAATAAAAATATTTGTTTGTTGAAGTTAAGCAGAACTTCATGGGGACAGAAAGAAAAGATCAGAAAATCTTGCCAGAGTGAAAAAAAAGGTTTGTTTTTTGCAAACTTTTTGACACAGAACAGTACCCCCTGAAAAAAATTTTTAAAGGGAAAATAAACATAAAGCGGGACTCCAAGTGGGGGACTGAAAACCTTTCAAACTACTCCTATTTTTTCCACCTTTCATCTCTGAAAGGGATTGGGGAAAGGGCCACTTTTTTCCCGAAACGTTTCCCCCAATTTTAAAACATTCCCCAAATGTTCAACCTGTGGGTTTTTCTGTACCATTAACCATTTTTCCCACTGCGAAAGGGAAACCCTGCATCCCAGTCAGGAAAGGGACCCTCCATAGTGTTTTGTGTGTGTGTGTGTGTGTGTGTGTGTTGTGTGGTGTGGGGTGTGTGTGGGGTGTGGGGTGTGTTTTGTGTGTGTTTTGTGTATGTTGGTGTGGGGTTTGTGGGTGTGTGTGAGTGTGTGTGTTGGGGTGTGTGGGGTTTTTATGTTGTGTGTGTGGTGGGGTGTGTTTTTGGGGTTTTGTGTGTTTTGTGTGTGTGTGTATTTCCCCTTTTTGTACTCAACAAATTTGGGTGGTTCGGGGGTTCGGACTCAGCCCGGGCCCCCCGCCTTTTCCCATTTGATCGCAAACTGGATCCCCCTCTCTCTTGCTTCCTAGCTTTGCCCTTAAAAAATCTTTTTAAAACTATGTAGGGTTTTCCCTTTCCCTCCACTATTTTTCTTGAGGCCCTTTCCCCACTTGCTGAAAACTCTATGCTAAAGAAATACTTCCTAACGCCCCTGTGATCTCTGGGGTTTCTTAGTTTCCCAGTTTGTGCCCCCTTGCCCCCCTGGGGTCCCCTCCCTGGGAACATCCTACCCTCGGGCCACCTTGCCCTATTCCCCAAGTATCTTGTATTTCGTTTTCATGTCTCCCCTGACCCTTCTGTCCCCCAGGGGTCGTCAGCCGTTTTCCCCTTTAAAACCTTTCCTCGTACGACTTTCCCCCCTTGGACTGGGGTACCCTTGTTGAAAAACCTTTGTCCTTTTCTCAAAATTCTTGACGTGCTTGACCAGGGTGGGGTTTCCCCCCAGACGGGTGCTGCAAACTCCATTTTGGGGCCAACATCACAGTGTACAGTGCTTAAAACGTTTCCTTTTTAAAGGTATGGGAACGCTTTTTCAGGGTTTTGCCAGGCCCCTTGTACCCTGAAAGCGGTTTTTTGGTTGATGTGTGCCCCCGGGTTTGGGGACCCCGGTTTTTTTAAGGGCCCCCCCAAGGTCTTTTTTCCCTGAGTGGGGTCGTAGCCCTTTTTTCCACCTACCCTTTTTACTCGTCGCGGCCCTTCTTTGCCCCTCCCCCAATCTTCGGAGGGGAACCTTTTGCATTTGGTTTGGTTGAATTCGAGAACCCCTTTACGGGGCCCACTGTCCACCCTTTCTCCGGGTCTCTTTGCGGGCCCCTGCCTCATCCTCGCCCTTTTTTAAATTTTCCTTCTCAAAAAAATTCACGCCCATCTGCAAACAGGGACACTTAAAGAGTCTTTTCCCTTTCCCAATAAGTCGTTAACATATAAAAAAATACCCCTGGTCCTAGAACTTGCCCCCTGGGGGGCCCCCCGCTATAACAGGCCCCCACTGTGATCCCTCTTCAGGGTACCAGACTCTTTTTTGCTGCCCCCCTGTCAGGTATTCCCTTTTTCCTTTTGCAGGCCCTTTCCTTTTTAAACGTGGGGGGTGTATGACCCATTTAAAATTTTGTATTTTTTTTCCCCTTATAATTGTAAATAGGTTGGACGTATAAATTTGGCTCTTTTTATTTTGATTTGGGTTCAGGGACTTTAACCATGTATGGGAGTGAGGCTGTTTAATTTCCCTCTGTAACTTGCCTGATTGTGCCCAGTTTACCTGGAGTTCATTCCCTTTGTAACTATTAAAGCTATCATAACTTTGGGGCCCCATTTCACTGGACCCATTTTTTCCTTTGGTAATTTTTTTGATTTACCGCCCCCAGGAGGGGGGGGGAAAGGGGTGCATAATAAAGATATTAAACTAACTAACAAAAGGATATGAGCCCCTCAAATAATCATCCCCAAAAATTTCCCAGTTGATTTTTCCGCCGCTCCCCGAGCACAGATGCCGCCCTGGCGTAATTTTTTTTTTAAGACTTACGCGCGAAAAATTTTGCGCCTTCAAATTTGGTCGTCTGGGAAAAACGCGTTCCCCCAAAATCACTAACAAGAATAAATTTCCCATTTTTTGGAAATAAAGGGAATTTTTTCTCTTTATACTTTCTATATTTTGGGGTTTGGGGTTTGTTTGGGTTTTTTCCCGCTTTAAAAGAAAAAGGGAAGAGAAGGGGGAAAAAAAAAAAGTTTTTTATTTTTTGGGTTTGGAAAAAGGGGGAAAAAAATTAATAATGGCGGGCGTAAAATGTCACTTCAGGGATTTTAAGTCATAATATAACCCCACGTTAAACCCCGCATACACCAACGTGGTTCGGGCAAAAAAAACATGGGAACTCAAACCCTCCTCCTGTTAAAGACGAGACGAAGTGCAGTAAAAAGGGGGAGCTGTTACAGAGAAATGGGCTTGGGGTGTGGTGGGCGGGGAAAAATTATGAAAGGGAATTAAGTTTTTTTCCTTTGGACCCTTTATTTTTTCTCTGAATCTCTTCGCCCTAACTTTCTAAAGTCCCAAACTTTGTGAGTCGCCACACGCAAAAACACTGACCCCAATAACTTTTACGGAATTTTTTAATAGCGTGTTGGTTTAGGGATGTCTAAAAAAACGGTGTGGGGAGGGAAACTTAAAAGCACGTGGGGGATACAAAAACTCAAAGGGGATTAAGGTTTTGCACTCAAAGAAAGGGCAAGAAAACCCCTTAAATTTTCCCTCCCTTTTACTTAAATAAAAAATTTTTGTATGGGTTTTCAAATCTGGAAAGGAAAAAACAATGAAAAAATCGTGCAAAAATTCACTTTCTGTTTGGGGACTCCAACTTCGGTTTCATGGAAAAAAGTTCACTAAAATTTTTCTCCTTTTTTGGGGGGTTAAGATTATCTTAGGAAAATTTCCTTTATAGTTACTATGTAAGCCCCCAAATGTAATCGCAAAAAAAGGGTAGTTTAAAGTTGAATAAATTTCTTAAAATTTTTTATTTTAAACAATAAAAATTTAACAAAAAGTACCAAACCCCAAAAACGAAACCCAATAAAGGGGAAAAACGAACCGGGAATACAATTAAATTTAGCCCCCAAAAATTTGGGTTTGCTTTTATACACAAGTGTAGACTGTAAACACATGACAACATCCCCAAAAGCGTTTTTAAAAGACAAAAACCCTTTTTGGTTAATATTAACTTTTAACTCATGAAACGTAAAACGAAGCAAGAAAACAAGAGCACTGGGGGGGTTAGAACCCCCCCAGAAAGCCCCTGTCACAAAAAGTGTCAAATATGGGTTTGATAAACTTTTAACTGGGGTTACACAGGTGTAGATTATCATCCCATAACCCTTTAAAAACTGGCGGGGAAGGGAAAAGGTCCCACAACGCTTGGGGAAGGGGAGGTTCCCCGGTTAATGAAAGGAAAATCCTTAAAAATAAAACCCCCTTTCCCTATCATAAAAGGGCAGCCACCAACAAGGAAAACGCAGAATAAAACGTACATCTTACCCGGCTTTACTTTAACCCTTTAAAAAAAAAAAATAAAATTTTGTGAAATTCTAAGAGCTTTATCACATAAAATTTACTTTAGCGTTTGGGAAATTTTTCCCTTTTTTTTTTTAAAAAAAGGGGTTTTGTTTGTTATTTTTAAATTTTTAAAATCAAGGGGGAAGCGCTAAACCCCGGAGGGTTATACCGCTCCTGGGGGAGATGGGGAAAGGGCTTCAGGTTTAAATTTCGGAGAGGGGTTTTTTGAACGGTTTTTTCTTAGGGAAAAAAGGGCATTGTCAAAATCCAAAAATTTTGGAAGGTTTTGTTTTAAATATATAAATAATAATTTTTATTATTTAAATAATAAAATATATTTTAAAAAATTTTTAATATATAAAAAATATATAAAAAATATAAAAAAAATTTTAAAAATATAAAATATATGAATATAAATATATTATATATTATAAAAAATATATATATTATTTTAAATAAAAAAATATTATATTATATAAATAAAAAATTTTAAAAAAATTATAAAAGAATATATAGTAAAAACTACACTGACTACATGGGTAATAATTTTTGAAGCACATTTCATATTAAAAATTAAGTACTTTTTTGGGTTTTCCCACAACAGACCCCCTTAGTGAAAAACAGAGTGGAAGGTCCCAAGGACAGCTGTGAAACGGGGACCTCCGGAAACAGGACTAAGATTTAAAAGGGCACGTAGTGGGCAAAAACGGGCCCCACGTTTAGTACCCCCCGACTATCAACATGCTATTAATTTAAAAAGCAAGGCACTAAAGTTTTAAAAAGGGTTTTTTAAAGAAAAATTTAAAAGTAACTTCGAGAAAGATGCCCAAGTAGGTCGAGGTAAGTAGTGTTTTCCCCCGGTCGTTTGTTCCACCCCCTGACAACTCTATGACTATAGAAATACTTCCAAACATCTTTTTGGGGCCTCATCTGATCTTAAACATCCAATTGTGACGTCTTGTTTCGGGCCCCCAACCTTGGAACATCCTGCCCCTGTCCACTTCCCCAGTTAAACGCAAAATTTTTGTAGCCCATTATAATGTCTTCCCAAAACCCTCCTGTCCTCCGGGCTCCCCGGGCCCCGGTTTTTCCCTTTAAACCCTTTTTTTTGTAGGGCATTCTTTTAAGATCGGAAAAACAAAGGTTTGGGTTGAAAAACCCTTTCACTTTCTATAATTTCTTGCATGCTTGACAGGTGTGGGTTCCAAACGGGTTGCTGCTTTACCCAATATGGGCCTAAACGTAAAACGGTGTACAGAGTCTTGAACGATTCTTTACTGAGGTTTGGAACGCTATTTTTAAAGCTTCCCAGGGCACCCATATGCTGCAGCATTATCTGGAGAGTGCTGGGTATTTTACCCCCCCAAAACCTTTTCCTTGAGTGAGGTTTGCAGTTTTTGGGCCCGTAGCCTATACTCTGTCTGCGGTTTTTTTTTGCCCTTCCCGATCTTTACTATTTTTGCTTTGGGTGGGGTTAAAAATTCGAGGAGCCAATTGCTGGCCCCAAGTTCCCAGCCTTTGTAGTCCTCCCTGATCCCATCCCGTTTTTAAATTCCCCTTCATTAACTTCAATAATATCCCAAACATGGACACTTCTGATCTCTCCCTCACAGGAAGACACGAGACACGAAACTTTTTTCCCCCAGACTGGAAAGTGAGACCCCTGGGGAAACGGGTCCTTTGTGGGGCCCCAGTTACAGGTATTTTTCCCAGGTAGCCCTTTCGTTTTTCCCTTTCTTTTTATTTCTCATTCTCTCAAAATTCCTCTCCTATTTTTCCCTCCCCCTCCTTCTCATTTTTCTCCCCCTTTTTCCTTCTTTTTCTATTCTCTCCTTAAATTTCCCTTCCGATGAAACTGCTTAAAAAAAATTCGCTTTTTTTATCAATACTTTTTCCCAGTATTTTTTCGTAACTACAGTTGTTAATCGCCACAAAAATTAAAAAAAATTTACAAAAATTTTCAATTTTTAAAAAAATATTAAGAAAGGGCAGGGAAAACCATGGATCCATTTTCCTTGGATTAAGGTCCTTCCCCAGCACCAAAACCCCCCTCCCCTCCTCTTGAAGTCTGATCAAGGATTAAAAATTCACCCCACACAACGACCCAAATTTTTAAATTTTTCATCAAATTTTCAAAAGGATTTTCCCGAAAAGGGAAAAAATTTAATAAATTAAAAGCTGACCCGTTTTTTCCCCTGGTTACTGTCGAGGATGTATAAAACCGACAAGAAAAAGAAAAAGGCACATGTGCAACATCTGTTTTAGCTTTATTTGTAGACGATTCGGACCCCCAAACCCGTTCACCCACCAAGAAAATAATGTAAAGACTACGGTCTCTTCACCACCTCCAAGGTTTAAAGGGACTGAGTACCTAAACTTATTGTATATAGTTCTACAGTCTTCGTTTTATGCCCTTGTATTTGAAATGACAAAGCCACTGGATGGGGGAAACGTTTAGATACACACAGATTAGTTTTTTACTCTCTGTTGGTGGAAATTTTCCCCTCAAGATCAGGACTTTTCTATCGTTTTCACCCCCTTCGGGCCAAAAAAAAAATTCAGATTATGAATAAGAAGCACTGTGGCTGAAACAATTCCCAAAAATCCCACAAAAACAAGGGCTAGCGATACCACTATGTTAAGAAATTCTTTTTACCCTTTTTAAAAGCTCTTCGTTTAGGGAAAAATTTTAAAACCCTACCACTCATCCCCTATGTTAAAATTTTCATTTTGGGCCCTTTAAGCGGCCCAATTTTTGGCACCCCCCCTGGGCCACCCTGTGGTATTTCCATGTCCACCCTTTTTGGGGAAAAAAATTTTTTCCTTCCACCCTGTGGATATTTAATGGGCCACCCTGTGGAATTACCATTCCACCCTGTGGATATTTCCAAAGTCCACCCTGTGGATATTACCATGTCCAAAAAAAGTGGAATTACCCTTTTCCACCCTGTGGAAATTACTATGTCCACCCCCTGGATTTTACCATGTCCCCCCCTGGGGGGGATATTACCATTCCCCCCCTGTGGGTATTAAAAAATGTCCCCCCTGTGGATATTACTAGTCCACCCTTTTGGGGGTATTTTCTATGGGCCACCCCTTTGGGTATTACCATGGTTTCCACCCTGTGGATATTTCCATGTCCCCCCTGTGGATATTAAAAATGTCCACCCTTTTGGATATTACCAAAGTCCACCCTGTGGATATTACCATGTCCACCCGGGATTTTACCATTTTCCACCCTGTGGAAAAATTTCCCCCCTTTCCCCCCTGTGGAAAATTACCATGTCCCCCCTTTGGGGTATTACCTGTCCACCCGGGATATTACCTTTTCCACCCCCGGGGTATTACCATGTCCCCCTGTGGGGTATTACCCCTGTCCCCCGTGGGTATTACCCTGTCCACCCTGGGGGATATTCCATGACCACCCCCGTGGGTATTTAAAATGTCCACCCCGTGGATATTACCCGTCCACCCCGGGATATTAAATTATGTCCCCCCTTTGGGGGAAATTTCCAGTCCCCCCGTGGTTTAAAAATGCCCCCCTTGGGGGATATTACAAAGTCCACCCTGTGGTATTAATTTTTCCACCCTGTGGATAAAAATTTTGTCCACCCCGTGGGGAAAATTTCCCTGTCCCCCCCGGGGGATATTACCCTGGGCCACCCTGTGGATATTTCATGTCCCCCCTGTGGAATTTTTTCTAAAGTCCACCCTGTGGATATTAAATATGTCCCCCCTGGGGGATATTACTAGTCCACCCGTGGTATTTCCATGTCCACCCTGTGGATATTAAACCCTTCCACCCTGTGGATATTTCTATGTCCACCCTGGATATTAAATATGGGGCCCCCCTGGGGATATTACCATGGGCCACCCTGTGGATAAACCCCCAAACCACCCTGTGGGGTATTTTCCATGTCCACCCTTTGGGTATTAAAAAATAACCACCCTGTGGGT
Source organism: Cherax quadricarinatus (assembly GCF_026875155.1). Taxonomy (NCBI): domain Eukaryota; kingdom Metazoa; phylum Arthropoda; class Malacostraca; order Decapoda; family Parastacidae; genus Cherax; species Cherax quadricarinatus. The sequence goes on along the minus strand of NC_069449.1, from coordinate 35,571,141 downwards.
ATTACCCCTTTCCCCCCCGTGGTTTTTTACCTTTTCCCCCCCTGTGGGGTATTTTCCAAAATCCACCCTGTGGATAATTTCCATTCCCCCCTTTTTGGGTTTTTTTACATTCCCCCTGTTGGGGTAATTCTATGTCCACCCGGGATATTTTCCAAGTCCCACCTTTGGATATTACCATGTCCCCCCCTGTGGATTACCCTGTCCACCCTGTGGATTTACCATGTTTCCCCCTGTGGAAATTACCATGTCCACCCCGTTGGGTATTCCCCCGTCCACCCCTTTGGGTATTCTATGTCCACCCTGTGGAAATTAAATATGTCCACCCCTGTGGGTTTTTACCAAAAACCCCCCTGTGGAAATTTCCATATCCACCCTGTGGTATTTCCATGTCCAACCCGTGGATATTACCATATCCACCCCGTGGATATTACCATGTCCACCCTGTGGATAATTTCCATATCCACCCGTGGTATTACCATGGTTCCCCCCTGTGGATTTTTAAACCAAAGTCCACCCTGTGGAAATTTTCATGTCCCCCCCGGGATTAAAACCAAAAACCAACCCCCTTGGGTATTTCCAAAACCCCCCTGTGGGTAAAAATTTCCCCGGGGCCAAACCCCGGGGATAATTTCCATGTCCCCCCCGTGGAAATTCCAAGGGCCCCCCCTTTTGGAATTAAACCCGTCCCCCCGTGGAAAAATTAAACCCAAAACCACCCGTGGATATTACCGTCCCCCCTGGGAAAAATTTTCCTTTCCACCCTTTGGATATTTTCCAAAGTCCACCCCGTGGATTTAACCCATGTCCACCCTGTTGGGTATTTACCATGTCCACCCTTTGGATTTCCATGCCAAACCCCGTGGATAAAAACCCTGTCCCCCCGGGAAAAATTACCATTTTCCACCCCGTGGGTATTACCATGTTTCCCCCCCCGTGGATAATTTCCTTTTCCACCCTGTGGAAAAAATTTTAAAACCCGTTCACCCTGTGGATATTAAACCCGTCCACCCCGTGGATATTACCCTGTCCACCCTGTGGGGTAAAAAACTATTTCCACCCTGTGGGTTTTTCCATGGGCTAAACCCGTGGTTTCTACCATATCCATACAAAGAATATTACCATAACCGCCCGTGGAAAACGGATACCCCTAAAGGCCCAAGGAACTGTGGGCCCCAAAAAATGTTTAAAAAGGGGGTTTCATTGCTTTTTTAGAATGGTTGCCCTTTAAAATGTCTGGTTTCTTTCTTTCATTACTAAGTACCTTAACATATCTCATAGGGTTTTTATAAATGTCCAAAATTCCCAAATAAATGTTCAAGAGGGTGACCATAAAAAACTGGCCCCCAAGGGTTCTGCATATATTTTTTTCGTAATTGTGTCTACCCAAAATAGCATGAAGCCTGGCTGCCAAAATCAGTCATCTGTTCGCATTACGAGCCCTTTTCTGTAAAAAAACTGATTACGGTTTAAGTTGTAATGTGAGTTATGTACTGAACCTCATTAAATCCCTTTAAAACCCCCCCGGGAAGTGTTCAAAACCACTTTCTTATCTCTCTTCCTGCTAATCACAAAATTTTCCCCTCTCTCTTTTCCTTGCCCTGTTCTTTTCCATTTTATAATAAACTTTCTTAACTTACTCTTCCCTTTCCCCATTTTTTAAAAGTTTTTTTTCCATTCTTTATCCTTCCCCCCTTTTTCACATTCTCATCTTGTTTGTTTTTTATTCTTCTCCAAAAATTGGCAGAAAACCCGTTTGCCCTTGGTGGAAGTCGTCAGTCATGAACGGAAACTTTTGACCCCCTTTAGGTCATATTTCACGTCACATTTTGACATCCCTATTTTTGCAAAAATAAGCCAATGGCATGTTCCCTTTGCTTCCTTTCAACGAGGAAAGTTAACTCTTCCTCCAATCAGCAAAGCCCTACGGCAAATGGGACAAATTAATGAAGTCGGGGCTTGGGTTTCCCGTGAAGGGAAATCAGGGTCTCCCCCCGAAGCTTGTAATGGAAATTTTTTGGGGGAGTTTTTACCCGAGGGCAGGATGAGACTTGCTAATTTTTTTTTGTAAAAAACAATTATTATTATTATTAAATTTTTATTATTATTAATTTTTAAAATTTTTAATTTAAAATAGTAGTTTAAGTGTATATTTTTAAAAATTTTGTTGGGTTTTTGTGGGGTTTTGGGGTTTTTGTTTTTGTTGTTGGGTTTTTGTTTTTGTTTTAAAATTTTTTAGTAAACAAAACGAGGGGCAATTATTTGTGAAATTGGCCAGCCATGGTATTTGTTTTTTTTATTCCTCTCCGTAAGTCTTTTTAAGTCATAGGCCAAAAAAATCATAGCAAATTTTTTTCGAAAAAAAGAAAATTTTCCCCCTATAAAAATTCCCCAAAAAAAAAAGTTTTCAAATTTAAAATCAAGGGAATGAAAACCCCAAATGAGGGGAAAGAAAATTTTCTTTGGAAGATTTTCACTTCCCAAACGTGGGAATTGGTTTGAAGTCTGTAGAAGGTCTGAGAAACTGACAAAATTGCTTTGTAACTTTTAAAATGGGGCAAAAACCCCTGTTGAATTTCCCGGCTTTCGATGGGGCATGGGGAAATCAGGCTCACCCCTTTACTTCATCGGTAATGGTTTGCGTTTTCTAGATGCAAATAGATGTCATTAGAAAACCCACATGAGGGGGAAAAGGGAAAAAATTTACGGGAAAAATAACAAAAATGTATTTCCGGGTTTTGAGACCTCGGCAACCAAAAGTATTTTTTTTTTCCTTTCTCTAACCTAACCCCCAAAACCCCCCCTAAACAAACGTAAATTTTTTTTACTGCCCTAAAGAACAAAAAAGGCATAAACAGTGGGGCTGGAACAAAACCAAATAACCGACATAGGACCCAAACCCTGGTTTATAAACTCTTCCCCTCTCCTATGGGTGGGGGTTTTGTATTATAAATTTCCGGGTTTTTCCTAGTTCCCCAGCGTTCTTCCTCTCACCTTATCATCTTTCCAGACCGAAGAAAAAAAGGAAACGCTGTAGTCTAGCCTGTAATTCGAGCTTTGCAGAAATTTTCGTCAGCACAAACTCACACCAGGACGAACCCCCTCACTCCCCCCGGGGAAAAACCAAAAAAAATTTACCAAACAACAAAAAAAAACAATGAAAACAAAAACCCCCTCTGTGTTCAGTAAATTTAAAGAGATTTCAAAAAAACTGAATCCGGGAAATTTTTAATAATATTCAACGAAGGCAAGAGTAGGGGTCTGTCAGAGAAAATCATATGAACCAGCAAGTTTTACAAGGATATAAAAAATGTAAAAGGAATTGATTTATGGATTGTTAATTTTTTCAAAGTGAACTTTTTTACTCATCCAGTAACATTCATTATATGATTTTAATAGATTTACAGCCCCTCGATTTTTAAACCCAGGGTTATAAACGGGGTCCAAATGATTAAAAATTTTCATTTTTTGGGGAAAATTTGGGGTCACGGCCCCCTTTTTTGGGGGGGAAATAACCAAAAAATAGCTACAAGCAGTATTTTTAAAAAAGGGAATGTTTTTGGGTTGCCCAAAAAGATAAATTTGTGGACAAAAATCAAAGGTATTAAAAAAAGGTCAACATCAAAACTGGGTTTCTAGAAAAACCCGGAAGGGTTTTTAAACAGAAGGGGGAAATAAAAAATCTGGGGTGGAAAGGTAAATGCCCTTGATACTGGGCCCTTTTTTCCCGAAATGTAAGGGGGGGATTTATTTTTCCCGGTAGTCTGTAAAAAAGGGGGGCTGATAGTGCGTCCGGGGGCGAAAAGGTGAAACTGGAGGTGCTTGGGGCCTGGGAGACGTAAGGGGGGAAGCGGGGTGCTGGCCCGGGGGACAAATAATGGTGAAGGGTGGAGATGCTGGGCCTTGGGGGACAGAAAAGGGGGGAAGCTGGAGATGCTGCCGGGGGGACAGTAATGGTAAGCTGGGGATTTTGTCCCGGTAGCGGAATTAAAACGCAAAGGAAGGAAAAAACATATAAATTTCCTCATAGGGGGCAGGGGCAATAGTAGGGAAACAAGATAAATAAGTAAAACCCAAATTGCAAATAGAAAAACCGCAGGAAATTTGCAAAAAAAGAGGACTCCCCCAGCAATAGTGAGGTTTTATTACCCAAAAAAAAACTGGGGGGAGCTCCATTTTTGGTGCAAAGGGGGGATAGAAGAAAGACAGGGAAACATGCACCAACAGGGGAAAACAAAATCAAAAGAAACCCAAGGCAAACGGAAAACCAAACCGGCAATTTTCTATTTCATCGGGATCTGCTGGCATTTGGAAAAAACGGAAAACCCGATGGGACGTGCAAATATTTACCCCCCAGAAAATGCCATCCCATATTACAACAGGGGGGGAAAAAAACAAATCCCCTTTCCGGGAAACTTTTTCAACCCCCGAACGGGGGACCTCTTCAGACAGGAAAGACTGGGCTAAACTTAAATTGCCAGGGGTACCAAACTAAAGGGGACAAAAAAAATACAAAAAAATCCAGGCCCCTGGGAAAAACCTGGGGAGCCCCAGCCACTCAAGGGGGGAGGTTTTTAGTGCCAGGAAAGGAAAAAAAAAAGGGAGGAAATGGCCCGAAAATCGTAAAACCAAATCCAGTCATTCCTGGAGTGGAAAACCCCAGCCCATGGCCTCCACCCCCAAACCCAAAAGATACAGATAAATAAAAAGCCCGGAAAAAAAAATCCCCCCCCCCCCGTAAAAAACAATTCCACCAGTCCAATAACATTCCTTTTCCCCCTTTGCAAAAATAAAAGGGGCTAAAGGCCCGCAATAAACAAAACCAAAAAACCTTTTTATCCCTGGTTCTTGCAGAGGCAAAGGCAATGTTGCGGCTTTCCCCGAGACCCACATAAAGGAACACTTGGACCAACGAAATTTTGGATCCCAGGTTTTCCCAAACCCAAACAAAATGTTTTACAGAGTGAAAAAGGCAAAAGGGAGGGGGGTTGGGGCCCGTACATTGGCCCGAGTCATTGTTTGCACAGAACTGCTAAATGCCCCCAAAAAAGATGTAGTGGAAGTTTTAGGAGGTAAAGGTCGAGAACCAAAACCCAGTCAAATTTTGGGAGTCAAAAAGCCTCCGGGGGGGCAACCCTCCCAGGGAATTCCCCGGAACAGCTGTTAAAAAAGACCAATGTTGGAAAAACCCTTTAACTCTGCCCCCCAAATTTTGCTCCTGGGGATTTTTAACTTTAAAGGGACCCAAAAAGGAAAGGAAAAATAGTAAATAATAATTTTTTGCTTTAAAAACACCAGGGGCAGCTCTGGGTGGGAAAAATCACACAACGCGAAACTTTTTTAAAACTCTGCACAAAATTTTAATTTTTAAACCAGCAAATAATTTGAGCCTACTAAATTTGGGGGAATACACTAGACCTCCCTCCACCTTTAAAAATTATTTATTGATAAGAAAAGTCCCCCATATCAAAAAAAAATATACTAGATCCAAAACATAATTTGGGGTTTTAGTCATGTATGCGCAGAGCCCCAGACCAAATAATGAGATTAAATCACGAGGGGCATTCACCCCAAATTTTAACTTCAATAAACAAAAACATAAAGTGGGGGCCCAAATAAAACCCAAATCCTAACCGATATAAGGGGGGGGAAAAATACTAAGCAACCCCAGACCCCAACTTATGCCTAGAACAATTAACCCCGGTGGCCCCCTCGGGGTTAAAGCACAAGGCCCTTTTTCCTCCCCCCCCAAAAAAAAAGGAGTAGATGTAAAACAGAAAAAGACAGGCGCCCCTTTTTCAGGCCCACGGAAAAGAATAAAAAAAGCGGGTAAAAGAGGTCAATATATCGAAATGCGTAGGAAGACCTGGTCCCGAGAAAAAGCAAAACATTTGAAAAATTTAAAATAAAAGAATCCTTTAGGAAATCAGGGGGAAAACGCGGGAAGAATAAAAACCAAAATGAAAACGAAAGAAACCCAAAGTATTTCTTCTCCTAGGCCAAAACAAAATCGAGAACAACGTCCCGTTTTGGGCCCCCACTTAAAAAGATGGGTCCTTCACCCAAAGACGCAAAGGAAAAGTTTGAAACCATCTAGGCCCAATTGACTCATTTTTGCCAACCGGGGGAACCAGAATGAGAGTCGAAAATCAAAAAAAATTTTTTGAGAGAGCCCCAAAATTTGATTAACACAAGCCTAAACCGATGTTTTACTGAAAGCCAAATGAATTCGAAAAAGGCGGGTTTAAAAGACTTGCCCCTGCCTTGCCCCAGGGGGCCCGAAATCATGGGAAAAACCGTGTTCATCAAGAACTGCAAGAAGGGCCCCCTCACGACCTTTTCCATCCCATAGAGGGAGCATGGACACGGGGGGCGTCCCCCAGTTCTAAAAAAACAGACATGCCCCCCCCACCCAAAGGGGGGGAGAAAGCAACAGCAAAAAAACTACAGGGCCCCAAAACCTAACAACCCATATCAAAAAAAATCTTTGAAAAGGGTCCCAAGAAGGGAAGACCAAACCCCCCATCTGAAACCATCAGTTACACAACCCGGGGGAACATGGGGTTTTGAACAGGTCGCCCCTGTTGTTCAACAAATTTAAACACTACGGACAAAAGGGCCTAAATGCATAAAGGGCAAAAAATGCAGAAGTAAATATACCGACTTTTCAAAAGCCCCTTTGACAAGTGTTTAAACCAAAAGGCGTAATAGCGCACAAAATGCGTGCTAAAGGAATAACAGGGAAAAACGGTCGATTGGGTCTATAATTTCCCCACTAAAAGAACACAGAGAGTAGTCGTCAACAAGTAAAGTCCGAGGGGAGCTACGGTGAAAAATTTGTTTCCCCCCAAGGCCCCATACTCGCTCCCATCTTGTTTCCCCATCCTCAATCCGAATAAAACAAGGATTTGCCCCACACACCGTTTTCTTTTCCCTTTTCAGATGACACCCGAAAACTGCATGACATGTTTCCATTGCAGGGCACTGCAAAGCTCCAGGCGGACATCAACCAAATCTTTCAGTGGGGTGCGGGAAAAAACAATGAAGTTCAACGGGAAATTTCAAATTTCTCAGATATGGTAAACATGGAAAATTAAATCTTTATCCGGTACAAAAACAAATCTGGTTGGGACAAAAATAGAGCGAAACAAACCCAACGTCCCAAAAAACCCGGGGGTGATTTATGCGGAGGTCTCACCCTTTAAGGAGCCATAACATTGTATTTAAAAAGCATTTCTAGAAAAATGACAGGATGGTTTAAAGAGAACCTTCAAAACTAGGGGGGCCAAGGGCCCCTGATGACACTCTTCAAAGGGCAAAATTTTTCTTGCTAGGGTTTTGGGAAAGTTGCTGCCACTAACAGCCCCCCCCTTTTCAAGGCAGGTGAAAAAAATTTTCCCCACCTTGAAAATGTACAAAAGAACTTTCAAAAGGCCGCATTAAAGGGATAAAACCCCAATTATTGGGAAACGCTTGAGGTTCCAAAATGTATTCCCCGGAACGCAGGAGGGAGAGATACTTTATTTTATACACCCGGAAAATCCTAGAGGGACTAGTACCGAACTTGCACACGAAAATCACTCACTACGAAAGCAAAAGACTTGGCAGACGATGCACCATCCCCCCAATGAAAAGCAGGGGTGTCACTAGCACGTTAAGAGACCATACAATAAGTGTCAGGGGCCCGAGACTGTTCAACTGCCTCCCAGCACACATAAGGGGGATTACCAACAGACCCCTGGCAGTCTTCAAGCTGGCACTGGACAAGCACCTAAAGTCAGTTCCTGATCAGCCGGGCTGTGGCTCGTACGTTGGTTTGCGTGCAGCCAGCAGCAACAGCCTGGTTGATCAGGCGCTGATCCACCAGGAGGCCTGGTCACAGACCGGGCCGCGGGGGCGTTGACCCCCGGAACTCTCTCCAGGTAAACTCCAGGTAAACTGCAACTCACCTGCACATTAATATAAAAAATATTATATTATTATTATTATATATTATTATTAATATATTTAAAATAATAATAATAATAATAATATAATAATAATAATAATAATAATATAATAATAAATAATTAAATTAATATTATTATTATTATCATTATTATTATTATTATCATTATTATTATTATTATTATTATTATTATTATTATTATTATTAAATTTTTAATTATTATTTTTATTAATTTTAAATTTGGCAAAAACCAAATGAGCTTTAAAATACAGGGACTAAACCCAGACCTCAGTGTTAACTTTGAAACATTGTTGGGGAAAAGTTCAATAGATAGGAGTAACAATATAAACGATAGTTTCATTCCCGGGCTACTATTTAAAGGGTAGGGTAATCACACTTCCTTTTTCCCCCCCCCTTTTTTTTCCCCTCCCCCCCCCCTAAAGTGATAGTTTGTTTTCCCGGGCTGCTTGTTAACGTGGGGCCCGTCTAGCCCCGCATCCCCCCCCTTCCCCCCCTTTTCCCCCCCCCCCCGAAAGGTGACGTGGGGGGCCCTTTGTAAAAAACAGTAAATCCTCGCCTAAACAGCTCCCAACACTACTGAATAAAATGCCTGCCTTGTATTTTTGGGATTTTTTTGGTTAAAACTTCATTTTTGACCAATAAAAAACCCTTAGTCCTTTAAACCCCTTTGGGACTATGTTGACTGTTGTAATAATCCCACGTTTTTTGATTTAATTTGTAACTGCCAGGGAAAAAGTGATTTTTTTAAGCAGGGGGAAACCCTTTTCTATTTTTCCAGCTTGGTTTGTCGAGAGGGTAAACCTGGCAATAAACCGAGCAAAAAAAAGGAAAAGGGTCAACTCCAAGACTTCCCCATTTTGCATTTAAGTACCTTCACCTGAAATAAAATTTGGGCGGACGTAACCCCCCCTCATTGCAGTGGAAAAAGAACCTTTTTTCCTGTCACGGGATACTATTTCGCTGGTATACTTGAAAACTAGCCAGTGAAGGGGTCACCAACACCTGCACCCCCACCCATCATCGAAAGGGCAAACATTTCAACAAAAATTCACCAACACCAACACCCCCAGTAATATAGCTTTGATTTTCAAATGTTTTTTTTTAATTCATTTTTTTTTTCATTTTTTTTTTCCCAAATGGGAAAACCTTTAAATGTTTTATTGTTTTATTTTTTAATTTAAATAAATAAAAGGTTTTTTTTTTTGGGAAATTATTCTTTTTTTTATTCTTTAATTTTTCCTGAAAGGAGCCACCCCTGAGTAATACTGTCTGAATTTGTTTTACAGGGCTAAAGTAACCTTCACAAGTGGCGACCTTCCCCAGGATCAACTCAAACTGAATCAAGATTCAACTCCATCTCGAATCTCCCTTTTGGAAAATTTCAACGCCGCTTCCCACAGACGGTTCCCCCCCGCCATGGGGAATCATTCTCTAGGGTGGGACTACGGGAAAATTTTTTTTGAAAGTTTTGGGTAAATTGTTATAGTCCCCCAATTTTTTTTGTAAGCCCAAATTTCGGAAAGGATATAATTTTTAAATTTCTGCCACTTAATTGTATTGAGCTTGAAACACTTTGGGGAGGTTTTTAAAAAAAAAAACCCCCTGGGGAAACCCAAAGATTTTCCAGTGCCCAACTTGTTTCTTGAGCTTTTCCCTTATATAAAGGGGAACTGCCCAAGGGAAAACTCTTTTTTTGGGTTGGTGAAAATTGGATGTCAAGGACCCCATTCAAATTACTTTTTTGCTGGGGACCCCGGGCATGAACCCTTCGTTTTCATTAATCCCATTTTTTTAAAATTGAAGCGGGTTTTTTGACCCTCTTTTATTTAATTTTTAGCGGAGAAAGGAAATTTTAAAACCCTCTTTTTTTTTTAATCCCCCTTTTCTTTTTCCCCTGATATTTTAAGTTTTTCCCTTGCAAGGGTAGGATAATACCATTTTTGGAGGGAAATGCGGAAGTAAGTTGGGAAAAACGGGGAAAAATTTTAGAATCTTTCCATTATCCCCAAGATCCGGGAAAAAGATTGAAAGAGAGAATTGAAAAAGAAGAAAGACAAAAAGGGGAAAGAGAAGAAGAAAAGGAGAAGAGGGGAAAATTTGGAAAGAAAACCAAAAAAGACATTTTGGAAAAAAAAGACAAAAAAGAGTGTGTAGTTTTTGATCGTGAGGAGAGAGAAAGGGTAGTGAGGAACAACCAAAAGATACGTGGGGGAACAGGTTAAATTAAGAGAACTTAAAGGAAAAAGAGAAAAAGGATAAAAAAATTGGGGAAAAAAGCTAGGAAAACGTGAAAAAAAAAGCTAGAAAGTGAAAAAAAGCAGAGAACTTGTTTTTAAGAAAGAGAGAAAAGGATGGGCGAGCTCGAAAAATCTAGTCTTGAATTGGGGAATTTAAAAGTTAACTTTTACACAACAAAAATTTAAAGGGGAAAGGGAGTAAGGAACAACGTGCAGTCAGTGAAACATTTTCCCAAACACCTAATTTACCTCCCTTCACAGGGGGAAGACAAAAACTTCATACTTTAAACAGTTTGAAAAAAACCGCTACCCTCGTGAAGGGCCTGCTGAAACCGGGGCTACCAGGTTGGGGAAATTTTTTTTTTGGGTAAGTTTTGAATTTGAAAACTTTGTCAAAAAAAATTACATATGTAATTAAAACCCACTAAAGAAGGAAAATTCCTTAAAGATATCAAAAAACCACAAATTCTTAACAAAAGTTTCAGGAAAATCCCAAACCTTACAGCCGGGCCAAAGAACTTTCAACAGTTACAGGTAACACTCTTCCTTTGTTGCTTTTGGTAGATATTTCGGGAAATTTTGGCCCCCAGTTATGAATCTCTTAAGACTTAAAGGGTTGTTTAACCATTTTTCCTGACGCCCCTCCCTCCCCCAAATACAAAACATTCATCAGAGAACGTAACCTGTTTAAAGCTGAGGAAGTTGCTGAGGCTGCTGACCTGAAATGCTGAGGCCAAAATTTCCTAAAAAAGCCCCTAAAGGGTCGAACCCTAAGGTAAGGGGTTCATCGGGACCTTAAAAAACAAAGCCTCTAGGGGAAATAAAATGAGTTTTTTTATTCCTGTTTGGTCTTTTGTGGGGTTTGTTAAGGGGACAAAAACTCCAGTTTGCCCTTTCCTAAGAAGGTCCAAAAATTTGGGAAAGGGTTTTTTAAAAAAGACTGTAATGACCCAAGCACCCTTCGGGTTCAGGAACAGTTAAGGGGTTTTTAAATTATCAACCTTTTTACGAGACACTGGATGCACAGTAACCTTTCTGTAACTTTCCCCTAACCTTAAAAAAAACCATTCCCCGCTATTTTTTCGGCCCAATTTGGGGCCGTACGGACATTTTTCCCTACCACCCCGTTGTTACTTTAAAGGTCAAAAGGGTTTCACGGATGGTCTAAAAGCCGTACAGCTCCCATCATTTCCCTTGCCCGTACTAATAGGTAATTTAAAATGGCCATTTTTCCTTCTGGGGTTTGACCTTTCATCACCCAAGGTGGACATAAGTGTTTCAGACCCTTCCTGTAGGGGTCAAAAAGCCCCTCAAAATTTTCAGATGAGACAATGCCCTCGCAAAGTTTCATGGGGAAAATTAAAAAACCCCCGTGATGCAAACCTCAAAAAGCAAGGAAGTGGATCAAAAGGGTTTCACTTGTTAGATAAAAAGTGAAGTTTTTACCCCACCTCCGATACCAAAATGTCTTGACTGGGGCCAGACCAAAGCCCAGGCTTCTCCCCACGGGTTCACCCTTTTTAATTTTTCCCTATTTTAAGGGCCTTTTAGATTAGAAGGACCCCTTTTTGGTCAAGTTACAACGTAATTCCCCCCTTCTTTTCCAAAATTTGCCATAATCCGCTAAACAAAACCCAAGTTATCCAAAGGAAAAATTTTTTCATAAAAATTTTTAAATATATAAAAAGGTATCTTGTACAAGTCAGAAATGAAAATTTAAATTCGGGATAATTGACTTTCCATTTTAGTTTTTTTCCAAGTCAATGAAAGAGAGACTGTTTTTTAAAAAAATGGCTCAGGGGGAACCTGCCAGTGGCCGAAAATTTTCTGGGGCTCGTAAAACTTAAATAAAATTAGAGAAACCTTTTTTTTGGGCCAAAAAAATGTCCTCAGATATCACCCCTATTGTAAATCGTGAAAATTTTGCCACTGTCACCCCTCCCCGGGGTACCGGGCGATTACCTATGGCCCAAAAATGCCTACTTTAAAAGGGTACCGTTTGAAAATACCCTATTGACTTTCTTTGGGGTCCTTTATCTCCACTTTCATCGGGGGCCCATAGAAAATTTTTAAACATTATTGATTATGCTTCGATTTCCCCCCTGAACCAAAACCCTTAAAGACCAAAAACTACAAAAGGGGGCGAAACCCCTTTTTGTCCCCTTCTCCGGGAGGGGAAATCTCTAAAAAAATTTTTGTCTGACCGTGGGCACAATTAAACATCTGATTTAAAATCCCAACATTAACAACCTTTCTGGGGTGAAGCCTCTCTTCACCAAAACCCTATCATCCCGCTTTTAATGGGGGATTAAAGGGGCCACTTTTCGTTTCTCAAGCCCCTTTTTAAAAGGGAAACTGTGCCCCCCTTAAACCTAAGGTGCATCTTTAACCCCCCGGGTGCTTTTGTTTCCATAAAGGAATTTCCCAGTGACTTTTTGGGGTTTTCACTTTTTGAATTTCCCCTCTATGGTAGCCCGGGCCCAAAGGTCCACTGCCACCCCTTCTTGATTTATGGACTAATGAGGGGGTAAATGCTGGGGTTCAGTCTTCTTCCCCCAGTTTTTTTTCCTTGACCTTAGATCCAAACTTGGGAGACCTCTGTCAAGTTTGAAAAACTTAAGTTTGGTCAATGGACCAGAACAAAACCTTTTTTTTTTTTGTTTCCAAAAGCCCGGAAATTTTTTTAAATTTAGGGATGAAGTTCTTGTACTTTTCCCCTATCAAGTAAAAATAAATTTTTTAGTAGCAGGGAAAGGGGTCCATAAAAGTAAAAAAAATTTTTGTGAGAAAGTTGACTACCTCATAAAGTAAAGGGGGAAACCAAAGCTTTATCATACCCAACACCTTAAAATATTACCGAAGAAATTCAGTTAACTCCTTAAAAAACTTTGATTTTATTTTTTTCCCACCAAAATTTGATAAACAATGGAAAGAATGTAAAGGGTTTCGTAATTTACACCTCTAAATTTTGGACTATGATGAAACTACATGACTTGGTGACTCTTGACCACTCGGGTGCAACCAACATTAATATTAATGAATCTTTTGGGTACCAAAAGAGACCCTGAACTACTTCAATGTGTGATAACTTTTCAGACGCCCCTTTTCTGATATTTCCCGGTGTTACCCCTTTCCCCTAGTCCCCTAAGATTTTACTTTTGTGACGGGCAATCCATCAAAAAGAAAAATTTTTTTCCCCCCGTTCCCGTTCACCTTAGGGGGCATTGGGCAGAGAGGTAGACAAATTATTTTAAAAATAAAGATCATTGAACCTTCAGTATCTTATAAATTTTTTCACCAGAGTCAAAGGGTTTAAAAGGAGGGTAATTCATAAAGACTTGCTATTACTTCAAGGCCTTTAAAGCTATAACTTTGGGGGGATGTGGGGCCATTTCCCTTAATGATTTGCGATCACCAAAATTTTTTGACTCTTCCTTTTTTTTCCCCGAGAAATTTAAAATTGGCACAGGGATATCAAGAAAATGTTAGATACTTCTTTTTAAAGCAGTAAACACCAATTTTTTCCCACACACCAAGGACGATGCCCAAAATAAACTTAAACCCCCGGGTTTTGGGAACTGCCTGTGCACCCACGTTTAGACTGATGAGAAAGGTCTTGGGTTTAAAATGCCAAATGTTTCAGTTTATTTTTTTTTTAAAATTTTTCGTAAAGACATCTACGTGGGACGAAAAAAACCAAACATTAACCCTCAGTTTTGCGTAGGGTTTCGCTCACATGGCCTCACTGCCAACCGAAAAATGCTTTTTTTTGGGTATAACAAATTAGATATCTTGGGCTGATACTTTCTAATAAATCTCTGCACCCCCCTTTTCCCCAGTAAGATCAAAACCTTTTTTAGAATTTTTTAAAATTTTCCCCAAAAACCAAAAAAGCTCCTTTCAAATTTTTTGGTTTTGTTTAAAAAATTTATGCACGGTTTTTTCCTGAACCTTACCCGATCTTAAAGGCAACTTATCAGACTTCCTTTAAAAAATCTGGAAGGAAAACCCCTTGAACTTTCGACATAGCTCGGGAAAAGTTTAAAGAGATTTAAAAAGATCCTTTTCGGAAAAAAAAAACCCTATACTTAAAATTTTCCCGAAATTAATAAAAAAATTTTGTTTGAGGGAAATTAAGCCTCCCAATAATCTTTGGTGCTGTGTTACTACAAAAAACCATTATGGTAACTTCCCTTCCCTGTAAAAGCTTCCTAAGCCGGAAACCCTTCCTGGGAGAAACAAATACTCCACAATAGAAAAGGAATGTTTTGCCCTTGTTTTGGGGTAGCTCCAAAATTAAATTTTATTTGCTGGGAAAAAAATTTTTTTTAAAAAACGGGGCCACAACCTTTGATATCCTAGAAAAATTTTAAGGGAACCCCAAAATTTGCCCTTGAGGGGGACATTGGCCTTTCCCGCTTTTAATTCCCAAAATTTTAATCAATGGTTCATTTCCCAAATTTTTTTCTGAATGGTTTTGTCGTGACAGTCATAGAAAATTTGGTTTCCTTACGCGACTTCCACAAAGTTAGAATTTTTTTCCCCGCCTATTCTTATACTCCTTGATATAAGTCTTGGAAAGGGGAGTGGGAGGGAAAAGTTCAATAGATAGGGGTAGCAAATGTATTTCGATGGTTTTTTATTTTCCGGGTAAATGTTAAGGGAGGGGGAAATCACGCTCCCCCCTTTCTTCCCCCTCCCCGAAAAGGGGTATTTTTATTGCCGCTACTAGTTAAGGGAGGGTAATCCCCCACTTCCGTTTTTTTCCCCCCCTTTTTTTCCCCCACCCCTAAATGATAGTTTTTATTGCCGGCTTTCTTGGAAAGTAGGGTCAGTCTAACCCCCCCGCAAACCCTTCCCCCCCCTTCCCCCCCCCGAAAGGTGAAAGTTGGGGGTCTGGGGCCCAAAAAGTAAATCACTCGACTCACGTCCCCAACCCCTACTGAAGTCCTCTGCCTTGATTCTAGTGGATTCATTGGTTTTAAAAACTTCACTTTTGACCAATAATAAACTTAGTCCTTTTTAATTTCCCTTCCCCTTTTTTGACTGTTGTAAAATCAAAAACGTCTTTTTATAATGTACACGCCCCTGGAGTGTGATTATTTAAAACAGTGGGGGAACCTGTCTATCTTTCCACCCTTTTGGGTCAGAGAGGGGCCCCCTGGCAATCAACGAGCAGAAAGGAGAAGGACAAACTCCAGAGACGTCCCCAATTTTTTTTTTTTAAGTACCTGTGGGACCTGTAAAGAAATTCAGGGGCGTAACCCCCCCACATTTCAAACGTAAAAAAACCCCGCTTTTTCCCGTCATTGGGCCCCCCCAAGGGAAGGTTTTCCCTTTTGTTGGTGAGGGGCTCTTAATTTTTAAAGGGGAAATTTGGGTCTGTCTCCAGTTCCCCCAATTAAGCCTGAATGCCTTCCACATCCCCCCCCCCCCCGGCGCTGAAAAATCCCCCGGGTTTAGGGGCCCTTTCCCCCCCCATTTTTAATAGTAATAATAATAATAATCCCTGTCTTGGGGTACAATCACGGGTTTTAAAATGTGAAGAACTAGCCGTGATGGGCACCACACCTCGACCCCCCCCCCCCCCCCCCAACAGCAACGGCCCACGGTTTCAACAACAGTGGGCCCCCAAAACCAACACCCCATTTGATAATTTGCGTTGAGTTCAAATTTATTTTATTTATTTTAATTTTTTTTATTTTTTTTTTCAAATAGGAATACCTTTCATGTTTTTTTTTTGTTTTATGTTTGAATTTTAAAAAATAATAGTTTTTATCTTTGGGGAATTATTTATTTTTTTTTCAAATTTATTAAAATTTTTTTCCCTGAAAGGGGGAGGCCCCCCGGGTGATAATACGGGGCGAAGTTTTTTACAGGGCTGAGTAAGCCTTCACCATTGGCACATCTCTTTTAATACACTGAAACATTGGGAAAATCTCAGTGTATAAACACTGAAACATTGACACATAGTATTTCAAAAACGATTTTTAAAGGGTTGTATTTGCCCCCGGAGCCGTTCTTAAGAAGTACTGATTTTGGCTAATCTCTCTCTCTCTTTTTTTTTCTTTTTTTTTTTTTTTTTATACAGGGTTTGACAAGGTTAAGGATCCCTAGCTTCATTGACAAGCGAGGAGCTGTTACCTACATCAGCAACAAGTATTTTTATTGTAATGAAACATACAAGTTTTTTATTGTTATGAAACATACAAGTATTTTTATTGTTATGAGACATACAAGTAAGGAACAGGATGAAGTTGGAGCCATCTGTGCGCCAGCATTTTCGTCTGATCAACTGACTTTATCTCGTTGACATCCTATTGCTGTACGAATGTGTTCCATACTCGAGTCATCCTGGGGATAGTCTCAGATGAAGTGATGTTCTGGAGAAGGGTACAGCCAGAGTGAAGTTGCTGCTTTCTGCCCGTCTTGTGGCATAAAAGCTTGTTTCACGCTGTCCTCGAAGTGGATCCAAGTGTGGTACTTTGACAATATTGGCCTTGTACATAACAGTAAAGTCACCCACATCCCTCCTGTGTTGAAGGCTCTGCTGAAATGACAGATCTATCCAGGATTGGTCCAGGCGAGAGATGAGACGTCTTGCTCTGTTCTCTACTTTGTCAAGCAGTCGTAGATGAGAAGGAGGGCAGGCAAACCAAGAAAGTGGGGCATACTCAAGGTGTGAGCGTACTTGTACATCATACAAAATCTTGCAACCCCTGCTATCAAGCAGATGCGAGATACGGCGAAGTGCTGTAAGCTTCCTGGCTGCTTTGTTTGCAAGATTTACAACGTGGTTTTTCATGGTTAGTTTGGAGTCAAATTTCACCCCAAGGATATCAACTTCTTCCCCACGTGCCAACACCCTCCCATTCATCGTTACTACTGCACCGGCATTACCATCATGGTGCCTAGAGATCATCATCATTTGTGTTTTCTCAGGTGCAAATGTTACTTGCCATCTATTTCCCCAAGCTGGTATAGCTCTTAGCTGATGATTGATGTAACTTAGAGCAGCTGACATTTCTTCTCTTGGATAAGTGAATGTCAGTGTACAGTCGTCTGTATATGCATGGGATTCTGGGATGAGATGAAAGTCATTGAAGTAGACATTCCATAACGCTTCCTTGTGGAACACTTGCTCCAATAGGATGTCTTGCTGATTCTGTTCCATTGAGAACTACCCTTAGCGATCTACCATGAAGGTAATCACTGAGGAGACATAGCGTAGAACCTGCAATTCCCAGAGCTTGCAGTTTTGCTAAGAGGCCCTTGTGCTACACCCTGTCGAAGGCACCAGCAATGTCCAGTGCTACCACACAGCTGACTTTGGAATCATCCAGTGACGCCATATTGACGGTCACAAAGTAGTGAGTGGTAGTCAAAAAACTGTCATTTTTCTTGAGATTATTGTCTCAAGGAGCTTGCCAGTGACTGACATTAGAGACACTGGTCTGTAGTTGCTGTTTTCTGCTCTGCTCTTCTTTTCACAGAGAAGGCCATTTACACTGTGCTAGGCAGTGCTGAAAGATGCGAATTAGAGGTGCTGCTAGCTGGTCTGCACATATCAGCAATCTTGGGCTCAACTTGTCTGGGCCCACAGCTTTTTCTTGGTCAAGCGATTTAAGAAGGAATTGCACCTCTTCCTGCCTTATTGTCATCAGTGACAGTTTTGACACAGTTTTTTCAGCAACCAAAAAGGGTCCCCTTGCGGGTTTAGGAAAATTTTCATTTTTGGAGCAAAAAAGTTCGGGGAAAAAGGTCCGCTTTCCCTTGGGTTCCCAGTAGAGGTGGGGCCCATCCCCTCGATTTTGAAAACCCGGGGCCCCAGTTTTTTTAGCCTACCCCCACCGATTCCCGCTTTCTTTTTTTGTCCATCTCCCATTTAGCAAAGACCCCCCTTTTGAAGTCACAAATGCCTACAGGGTTGCCCGTGCAAGTTCCCGTTGAGGGGGTAGGAAGTTTTCTTATTTCTTTCCCCCCGGGCCTTTTTACTTAGCAGAGCACCTCCTACAACGGGAAAACTAAACCAAGGCTTAAATTTTTTTTGCTTTTGGGCAAAGTTTTGCCGGTGAGGGAAAGTGTTTTTTGTTGTAGATTAAGGATTGTCCAGTGAAGGCTTTTTACTTGGTTTTCAACAACCCCTTGGGAGAAGAGCATTCCAATCGGTGGTGGGGACTCCCGGGGGAAAGGGGTGGCCAATTACCCTTTTTCCCCAAAAGCCAGGTTGTGCGTGTGGGCTCCTACCCCTCGTTCAGTTGGGTCTTAAGTGTCGTAAAAAAAGCCCCTTTTTGGCAATGCCCAACATACCGAGGGGTTTTACAAAATCTAAACCTTCTTTCTAGATCACTCACTTAAAGGGTCAAGGGAGGAAACCCGAGATGTGGGGAAAAAAAATAAAAAAAGTTTTTTTCCAAAAAAATCAAATACTGCAAGAAGGCCATCAAAGTCCCCTGTATAAGGTGATAGTTGAGGGCACCAAAAATTATGACCCGTTGGGCAGTTTGGGGTTAGCAGAAGGGAGTTCCCACATTTTCCATTAAAGGAAATTGAGGGGGCTGAATGGG
>NC_069449.1:35532361-35544861 GCF_026875155.1 Cherax quadricarinatus | reverse complement strand
TGTTATTATTATTATTTTTATTTTTATTATTTATAATATTTTATTTTATATTATTATGGTGTATTGTTTTTAATATATATAATTTTTAATTTTATTTTATTTTTATTTTTGTTATTATTTTATTAATTATTATATTTTTTTTATTTAGTATATAATATTTATATTATTTTATTTAAATTTTGATTTTTTTATTATTTTAATTTATATTATTATATTTTTAATTTAGTAGGGATTATATTATTTATTTTATTATATTAAATTTTTTATTATTTTTTATTATTTTAATTTTTATTATTTTTTATTATTTTTTATTACTATTGATTATTTTTATTCATATTTTTTTTTATTAATTTTATTTATTTTTTATTTATTATTTATTATATTTTATTTATTTTATTTATTATATCTATTTTATTATTATTTTATTATTTTATTTTTTGTAATTATATTATTATTATTTTATTTTTATTATTATTATTATTTATATATATTTTTTTTTTATTTTTATTATTATTTTTTTTTATTTAGTTATTTTTATTTTTATTATTTAATGTTTTTATTATTTATTGTTATTATATTTTTATTATTGTTTTTATTTTATTATTATGTTTTTTGTTTTTTATTATTTTATTTTTTATATTTTATGTTTTTTTTATTATATTATATTTATGTATGTATTTTATATTAATTTATTATTATGATTTTTATTAACCTATTTTTTTATTTATTATATTACTTTTTTTATTATTAATATTTTTACTTTATAAATTTTTATTCTTATTATATTAATAAATTTTATTATGATATATACATTATAACATTATTATATTCTATTCTATATACTATATATTACTATATTATTTCTATTTATCTATTATTTATATTAAATTTTATTTATTTATTCATTAATTTATATATTAATTTTATTCATTTATTTTATATTATATCATTATTATTAATTTTAATTAAAATATTTTATAAATTTTAAATTTTACTATTTTTATTAACTTTTATTCTTTTATTATATTAAATATTATTAGATTATTATTATTGAATATTTAGTTATTTTTATTTATATTATTATATACAATTTATAAATTTGTATTATTATATTTTTATTTTATCATTATATTATTATATCTATTATATTTTAAATCATTTGTTTATTTTATTTAACAAATTATTTTATATTGATATTATTTAGTATTTTATATTTTATTCATTATTATATTAATTATTTTATTTTTTCTTAGATATTAATTTTAGTTATTATACATTTTTTTTATTATTATTTTTTATTAATATTTATTACATTTATATTATTTTTTTATTGATATATATATTAATACATTATTATTATATTTTTTATCATTTATTAATTATATGTTATGATATTATTTTTATTATATATATATTTTTAATTTATTTTATTAATTTATCATTTTAATTTTACAATTATTTTTCATTGTTATTTTATTAAATTATTTGCATTTAATTTAAATTTTATTATTATATATTATTATTTATTACATATTTAAAATATATTTTATTTTTTCTATATTTTATATTATATTGAATTTTTAACTTTTTATATTAAATATTTTTATTTAAATTTTAGTAATCTTATATATTTTTATATTTATTTTTTTATTTTTTAATTTTTTTATTATCATTTATTATTAGATTTAACAGATTTATATGTTTTTAAATTTTATTATTTATTAGAAATTACTTTTTTTTATTAAATTAACTATTTATTTTATATTTTTATTTTATATATATTATTTTTTTAATATTATATTATTATATATAATTATTTATTTATAAATTATTTATTTATAATTTTTTATATTTTATTATTATTTTAGATTACTTTACACTATTTTGATTATTAATTATTAGTTAATATATTGGTAATATTATTTATATTATTAATTTTATTTTATTATTAAAACTTTTAAATTTTTTATTTTAATATTTTTAAAATTAATTACTTTAAATAATCTTGGGTGATTATTAATTATTAATATTTTTATAATTTTTATTATATTATATTACTATTATTTTTTTATTTAAATTTTATTATTATTTTTTAATTTTTTTTTTTTTATATTTTTTATTTTAAATTTTTTTTATTATTATTTTATTTTATATTATTATTACATTATAATATTAATTATTATTATTTTTATTTTAATTATTATTAATTAATTAAAATTTTTTTTTATATTTTATATTATATTTTAAAAATTTTTTTTTTATTATTATATTATTTTTATATTATTTATTTTTTTTAATTTTTTAAAAAATTTTTATATTTTATTTTTTTTATTATTTTTTTTTATTTTTTTTTTAATTTTTTAATTTTTTTAAAACTATTATTTTTTTAAACATTATTTCTAATTTTATTATTATATTTTATTATATTTTTTTATTTTATTATTATTTTATTTTATATTATTATTTATTATTAATTTTTTTAATTTTTTTTTTAAAATATTATTAATTTTTTTTTAAATTATTTTTTTTATTATTATATTTTTTTATTATTATTATTTTTATTTTTTTTTTTTATTATTATTATTATTTATTTTATTATTATTTATTTATTATTTTATTATATTTTATTTTTTATTTTTATTATTTTTTTTTTTATTATTTTTTAATAATTTTTTTTTAATTATATTTTAATTTTTTTTTTTTTTTATTATTTTTTTAATTTTTTTTTTTTTAATTTTTTTTTTTTTTTAAAATTATTTTATTTTTTAATTTAATTAAATTTTTTTATTTTTAAATTTTTAAAATTTTATTATTTTTATTTTTTTGTTTTTTTAATTTTAATTATTTTAAAAATTTTTTTTAAAAATAATAAATTTTATTTTTTAAAAATTTTTTAAATTTAATTTTTTAATTTTTAAAAAATAAAATTTTAATTATTAAAAATTTTTAAAATTTTTTTAAAATTATATTATTTTTAATATTAAATTATTAATAAATTTTTTTTTATTATTTAAATTTTAAATAATTTTTTTTATTAAAATTTTTTTTTTAAAAAAAATCCCCAAACCCCAATTAAAAAAAAAAAATTTTTTAAAAAAAAAAATTTTTTTTTGAAAATTTTTAAAATTAAAATTTAAAAAAATTTTAAACAAAAAAATTTTGTTTTTTTATTTTAAATTTTAACTAAAAAATAATAAAAAACTAAAAATTTTTAAATTTTAAAAAAAAAATTTTAAAATATTAAAATAAATTTTAATTTAAAAAACAAACAAAAAAAATTTGGGGTTTTTTAGAAAAATTTTTTAATTACGAAATTTTTTTTTTTTTGTTTTTCCCCTTTTTTTTTTCCCAAAAATTTTTTTTTTTAAAAAAATTTTAATTTTTTAAAAAATTTTTTTTTCCCAAAAATTTTTTAAAAATTTTAAAATTTTTTTTCATAAAAAGGGTTTAAAAAATTTATTTTTAAATTTATTTTATAATTTTTCTTTAAAAAAATAAATAAAATTTAAAAAAAAAAAATTTCCCCCCCAAAATTTTTGAACTAACCAAACCAGACATAACGAACGTATATTGAGACATCTGTTTAAACAAAATAAGTAAGAATCAACTTGGGGTGAAGAAGACAGAGTGTATATCAGGCGTCACTATGGACAACATCATCAAGAAGGCAAGAAGATGTGATCATCTTATCCATCTTGAAGAGAATAGCATATGTGTGAAGAAGTAGCTTTATATACTGTAGGCAGGAGAGGTGCAGCTGTCGTAGGTGGCATCATGTATTAAGATCCCAAGATGTTGCTGTGTCAGACAGGAATGTAGATGAATGGTTCAGAGAAGCCACAAGTTCAACTTGTTGGTTCTCTGAACACTA
Source organism: Cherax quadricarinatus (assembly GCF_026875155.1). Taxonomy (NCBI): domain Eukaryota; kingdom Metazoa; phylum Arthropoda; class Malacostraca; order Decapoda; family Parastacidae; genus Cherax; species Cherax quadricarinatus. The sequence goes on along the minus strand of NC_069449.1, from coordinate 35,540,990 downwards.
GTCTTTTCTTCATGTCACCAATAGTTACATCACAAGTAAACTATCTCAGTATTTCATCGCATCAGAGAGTTGTCAGAGAGCAAAATACTATTTATGCATGTAAATTCATTATATCGAATAATGTAATCGTGATGGAAATAGTCAAAATGAATGGAATGGAATAATAAATCATAGCAGAACACTTTATCACACTTGTAAGAGGTACACTTGATCGTACAGTAAGTGCTACACTTCATGATGATAAACATAAGATTGTTAATTGTCAGTATTTGAATTACACGTTCGAAATTTTTCTCACAACACTTTTATTCTGGCGAGAGTAAATATTAAGATCCAGGGGAAGGTGCTGATAATAACAAATATTAAAAGAATTTTATTTATGCATTTTTTTTTCCCTGTCTTTGATTATTAGATTACCTGACAACGAGTCTGGTACTGGTGGTGTTTTAAAGAATCAAAGTTTTTTGAGAAATTCTCTTTTACGCATTTTCGATACATTTTAGCTTTGCTAATAATTCTTGTAGATTATTTATTTCGTTATATTTATAATTTCACTCGAAATTATGGCTATAGAAGGAAGCATTACATATTTGTTAAACTGTAATTTACACTCAGCTGGGAAACTCACCGACCTCTTGAAAAACATAAACGTAAACTAGGCTTGCGGACAGTTGGTCCAAGAAGATGAGGAAGTACTTGTACCTCCTCCCATGGCAGACATTGGTCTCAGGCACTCCCAAGACAGAGAGCCAAGGCCGGGTCACCATCTGGAAAAGACCCGGGCCGGGAGAGTACCGGCGAATAAAAAAAAAACGTAAACTATCTTAAATGTTGCACCAAACATCAAGGCATGGCACAACGCGCTACTGTTTGGCAACGTCTGCTTAACTGTGCCGGAAAGAAGGGGCAAGAGGCTAGCCTCAACAATCATTAAATTTTTAAGGGACTTTCCCGGAGCTGAAAACCTCATTCGCTTTCCCCATCAATACAAAAATGGGGGAGACAGATACCTAAACGTTCCATTAACTCGGGCCACTAACTCTATTCTCAGGAAGAAACTGAAAGAGTTGAGGATGATGTAAAAATAATAGGCAATCTTGACACCCATGATGCCTTGTACCTTCTCACAAAGTGCTTAAGTCTGCCCAGGTTAACATGTTTTCTAAGATGTGCACCATCATACGATAACCCTATACTGCATCAATACGACAGTATCCTGTAGGACAGTATCGTGTACGACAGTATCCTGTAGGACAGTATCCTATACGACAGTATCCTGTATGACAGTGTCCCGTAGCTTGATCGCTAGCGCACTCAGCTCACCACTGAGGTCCGGAAATCGAATCTCTGGTACGGCTGGAAAGCCTGCTGTCCATGTTCACCCATCAGAATAAAATGGGTACTTGGGTGTTAGTCGACTGGGATGGCCCAATAGTGGAGACTATAGCCTCAACAGATTAGAGCTTTATTTGATTATATTAATAATAGTAATAGCCTCAACAATGCTTTAGAGTGTGTCGAGGAAGGATAGAGCCCGCCTCCTAGCAGTGAGAGTTCATCACGCAGGGGACTTCCTGTTGGCTGTTCCCAACTCTTCCCTTGGCATACGTCTTGACCCATGTTGCGGCCTCCTACCAAACTAGTGGTTAGATTGTTAACCTGCCGACCAGCAGTACCATTAGTTACGTCATCAAACCCAATGTGGGGACTGCTGAGCCGGCCTTACTGCGAGTGTTCACCAGACTGCCTCACGGAGTACACCTGAAGGTGATACCTACTGATTCACTGCTGACTTCAGTCAACTGCGGGCCTCCTGGATGCAGTTTTACTGGTCACTCAGATCCCTACGGACTTTAATTACCTGCAGGCCTCGCTTAGTCTGCTGGCTTCAGTTATCGTGGGCCTCGGGACTCGGTTGCCTGTTGGCCTTGTTGGACTCTATTACCTGTGGGCCTCTGGTCGCAGTTTTACTGGCCTCTTCTGCGGACTTCTACCTTCGGGCCTCACTGGCCTCAGTGGACCTTGCTGGCCTCTGGCTGATTCTACCGGCGTGCATTGCCAGGGTGGCCTCTGAGGAGAAAGACGCTATGCGGGTGATACTGAGAGAAGGGAGTGTTATAGCGCAGAGAGATGGTGTGTCGTGTGACACAGACGAGGAGTGTTATAACACAGAGACAAGAGTGTCATGTGGACACAGTAGAGATGGTATGTTATAATGAAGAGACAAGGGTGTCGTGTGACACGGTAGAGGTGTTATAACCCGGAAAAGGGTGTCGTCTGTACCCTGTGAGTATGTCAGGTGACACACATATATATATATATATATAATATATATATATATATATATATATATATATATATATATATATATATATATAATGTGTGTGTGTGTGTGTGGCATGCAAAGAGTACATAACCTTTATTTGGAGCATGTACACACCCTCATTGAAAGGCTATCTCTCCCAACCAGCGAACCACGTGCTAAGGGTTAACGATGGGGCCCAATCGTTCAATCAGTACCCAGGTTCCAGCCAATGAGAAGATGGTTTTGGCAATTGCAGAGGTGTTGTAGGTACCACACACCTGTCTGCCCTTGTCATTCCTATTCTAGAGCTGGTTGAAGCACAGTCTGCTCTCTAGTGGCTTCTATTCTGCCTTGCTTACCGTGGAGTGCACTAATACCTATTGTTGTACATAGTGTATATAGTGTACATAATTCTGTTCTTACTTGGTGAAGGATAATACAAGTCAAAAGTTTTTCTGCTGCGTTTATTTTGCTCCCTTTACACCCAGGATAACAGGCCTTTGGGACTACCGGGTTGTAATGTGGGGGCCTGTCCGGGGTCTGGAGCTGGACTTAGAGCATGGGTTGAGTCTAGGGTAATGCTGGAAGCAGGAACATTGTGTAGCTTGCTGTCTGGCATTGCATTAGCTTTGCCAATGCTTCACAAACTTTGCATGTCAATTGCCTTGCTATGGTCAACCTTGCTATTGTATGATCACTAAACAGCTTGCTACTAGCTTGTTCGTTGTGTTCGCTTTGCTACGGTCAATCTTGCTGTTGTGTGAAGATTTTGCAGTCACCTTTGCTATTGTTTATTTGCCTTGCCAGTGTATGCGCATATTCTGCAATCATACTGTGTATAACTCAGCATGTCTTGCAAATAACGTGTTAGGTTGGGGTACGAGGATTCTACAGTCATACTGTGCATAGCAAATAACTTATACGTTGGGGTATGCCACCTAGACACCGCTGTGAAGCTACGAACTCTTATAAGTAGCAAACTCCCTCTATGGGAGCCAGGAATAAAACTGATGTTCTCGCAGGAGGAAAATGATACGTCAACGGAGCAAAATCGTCAGTCTCGTGCAACAGGGTTGTCTGAAAGCGAATCAGCTGCGTTGGCACTTGAGTTGGCGAAAATCAATCTTGAGCAGACTAGGGAACAGAGGGCACTGCCAAGGAAGAATTTGATAGGGAAAAAGAAAGAAGGCAGTTTTCACAAGTTGTAAATGACTTTAGTTTACAGAAAGCAGTACAGTTTGTTCCCCGCTTCAATGAGGCAGAACCAGAACAATTTTTCGAAACTTTCGAAAATCAGGCTCGAGCCTTGAGGTGGCCGGAACAGCATTGGGCATCATTGGTTCACACAGCATTGCTTGGTAAGGCACAGGAATTTACGTCAGTGTTAAATGACACTGATTTTTCTGATTATAAAGTGGTGAAGACCACAGTTCTGGGAGCATATACATGTATCCCAGCTAAGTATAGAAAGTCATTTAAGTTAGGGAGACGACAGCTTGGTCAGTCCCTGGTTGATATTGTGAGACAGCTGACCAAAGCTTTTACCAGCTGGTATAAAGCAAGTGGTGTTGCTACCTTCGATGATCGTGCAGCTTGTCCTAGTCGACAATCTGCTGGAGTCTGTGGGACCAGAGGTTCGAGTTTTTCTGCAGGATCATGACTTAACCACTGCATTGGAGACAGGTTGGCTGATACCTTTGAAACTAACCGCTCCATCCATCCAGGAGACAAGGTGTTGGTACAGGAATCTATACCTGGCCACACCTTGAAAGCTAGATTTACGGGACCTATGCAAATTGTAAGTAAATTATCTGATGTAAATTATGTGGTATCTCCCCTTAATAAAACCTCAAAAACTAAAACTTGCCACATTAATCAATTAAAACCTTTTCATACACCAGATAAAGTCCTAGTAATGACTGTCCTTTACCTCTGAGGACGACTCTGACTCTTTGCACTCTATTTCTGAAATTAATGTCAAGCTTGCAAACTCTCTCCTCCTCAAGGACCCTAGCCCTTTAATGGTGGGGCTATCTGAAACTCAAGCAACAAGTTTAACTGCACTTCTACAGTCATACCCTGATATTTTTTCGGATGTGCCAAAAAAATGTACGTTAGGTTATCATGACGTAGATGTGGGAAACTCTAAACCTATCAAACTCTCCCCCTACAGAGCTAATCCTGAAAAGCAGAAGCTACTTCAGCAGGAGGTAGAATTTATGTTAGAGCATGGGTTAGTGGAGGAGTCGTCTAGTCCATGGGCTTCACCGTGCATCCTTGTTAAAAAAGCTGATGGAGGTTTTCGTATGTGTACAGACTACCGTAGGGTGAATGAGGTCACAATCACAGATACCCTCTTCCTCGTCTGGATGACGTAATCGACTTTGTGGGTAAAGCTACTTTTGTGCCCAAGTTAGATCTCCTTAAAGGTTACTATCGGGTACCTTTGACGGATAAGGCAAAAGAAATCTCTGCCTTCGTAATTCCAGGAGGTCATTATCAATATACAGTTACCCCCTTCGGAATAAAAAAGAACTCCCCCTCTTCATTCCAGAAACTTATCCATCAGGCTATTAAAGGACTTGAAGGCATGGCAGCGTACCTGGATGATATTGTAGTGGTGTCTGATACTTGGGATCAACACCTATTTAGACTTAAGGCTCTCTTTGAGACCTTTCAGAGTTCCCATTTAACTGTTAATTTATCTAAGTCTTCCTTTGGCCAGGTCACTGTTACTTTTCTGGGCCATTAAGTAGGTAGTGGTAAAGTTGCTCCTATATATACCAAAGATTGTTATATCAAATATTGTTATAGTAAAGATTATAAATTTTAGTGTTTATTTTGTATCCCAAACTCTTGTTACTACATTGATATCAAACTAATGAAATAAAAATACACTCTTCTTGTGTGGAGATGTTGTAATAAGAAATCAGTGTTTGTAATAACCCACAAACCATCCGCATTAGTGTTGCCCTTCGCCTTGTCGCCCATATTCTCGCCGAACACAGGTTCATTTGAGGCGGTGAATTGCAGACCGATTCGGGTACTATGGTCTTGTTTGCCGTAGATCCGAGAGAAAGATTGCGAAGCATGAAGAGGCTAACAAGATTATCAAGAGAAGCCTCGCAATAGCTGGATGCCCAGCAATAAGAGCTACTATGCAGATCTGATGTCAACCAATAGTGTCCAGACGGTACCACTCTTTAAGTCTGGACAGTTGGCAAGCAGTTGGTGTGGGACTACACATGTACATCCACGTTGGCTGATACTTATCTAAAATACACCAGGAAGGAAGGAGGAGAGGGAGTTCCAAAAGTCTAGAAAATGCAGTGAACTTTAACATTATATTTGTTCCTGTGGCATGCAAAGAGTACATTACAATTTATAAGGGCGTATGTCACTCTCATATAGGCTGCTTCCCAACCAACGAACTGGGTGCTAAGGGTTTAACGATTATTAGGGTACCCATCGTTAAATCAGTACCTTGATTCATTGTCCAATCACAGGCCAGCTTGCCAAATGATAAAGCAATGTGGTTTCACTTGTGGTCAGCATTTGCCAGACTTGCCTACCTGCTGGTTGAGTATGATGCTCTCTCTCTGGCTTTTGCCATTCTGTCACCCTCGTTTGGTACACTTGCTATTCAGTCTCTGTACATAGTGTACATAAGAATAATACTTGTATATATCTGGCAAATTATATCTTGTGATGGAAATAAAAGTAAGTCTATCTGCTGAGTTTGTTTTGCTTCAGAACTCATTATGACCAGGTCACAGGTTATTTAATACTTGTTCGTAATAGTTCCCATAAGCTCAAAGACCCTTGGCCCATGGGGAAAGAATGCATCTAAGGTCCTTAAGTAGCTAGGCAAAAGATTCGTCAGGGTAACTAGGGATCCAAGGGCTGCTAGTTTTCCATTCCAGCGATGCAGTGCTACGGTTCATAGTGGTAATGCCTACTGTATCCCGGGCACACGCCCCAGCTCTGAGGAACTGGAAGAGAATTTTGCATTGTAATCTGTGATAAATACATAGCAATATGTACTTAAAATGTATCCCTCGAATCTTATGTACTGTATATGCCATCTTTGCACTAGCATTATCTCTTAGTCCACAGCAGGATTTGAATCTACACACTGCATCAAAGTACATAGTACTTACCCCAGATCCTAGATCTGGGATCTGGCCGAGTGGCTTAAGTACTATGTAATTTGATGCAGAGCATGTAAGTTCGAATCCTGCTGTGGATTGAGAGAATGTTTGTAAATAATTTCACCCGTTTCCGAATCTTGTGTTATATATTGCGTACCCTGAACTGGACGCAAGGTATATTTAATATTCTCTGTATATTTTATTATTAGCTAATATAAAAATATCTTACTTTATACTATTATTTGACTTAGCTATATTATTAGGTAGGGTGGAATATGTACATTCTATGTTCGAGAGTTGTAGTTGGCTGACTACACTGGAAAAATGCTAGCCAAGGATTCGAACCAAAGTTGTACTGGCCTGCCTCATGGTAAGCGAGAACCACATGATGCAGTGTTATTGATCAATACCACTCGTCCGTGGTTGCAATAATATATAAATGCTGCTCGTGAGGCTAGTACACCAAACAGGGATGAGAATGAAATTAGCTTAGAAGCTCCCACACCTCCGTATGCCCTCGGATGACGGCAAAACAGCTAGCTCTGTTGGCTGCGCCATTCTTGTAGGGTTGGGCGGTTCTGTGGTTTAAAGCGTCATATGGTTCTCGCTTATCATGAGGCAGGCCAGTACAACATGGGTTCGAATCCTTGGCTAGCGCAGTGTTGTTATTGACTTAATATATATATATATATATATATAATATATATATATATATATATATATATAATTATAGTCAATGTTAAGATTATATAGTCATGTTGTATCCACCAGGAAGCAGGACAAGTGTCTCCTCCTGACACGGGAATTCGCCAACTGATGACTCTTAGTATTATACATGGCTTCCTTCATCACATGGCGCATATTACAGGTAATTTTAGTGCACCATTCACTTCATTATTTACTCTTTTACTCAACCTCACTTGCACAGTTCTGTCACTCACACACTTAAGGTACTGAGGCACAGTTAAGTAATTTCCATTTACTCATCACATGCGCAGTTTCTCACTTCTGCTAATAAAATATACCAGCAATAAGATGTACAACTAACAAGATAGATATAAAACAATTATTCCATTATAAATTTAGGTGAAAGCAGCTGTATATATTCTTATGGCTGAATCCTTACCTACTAATAAATTTTACTGTATTACTGATGCAATAATTAGGGTGTTAGACCTATGCATCTTATTACAGAGGCCTGAAACACGAAACCTTTGCCAAATTTAACTCTGAAGTATTAAGCGAACGTTCCGTTAGATACGTGAATCTTTGAAGCGAAGTCCATTAGTCTCTTGTGAAGATCCCTGCAGTTGTATGTTTGGTGTCCTTTGGGTGTTATTGCTGGATGTTGGGCTGCCAAGATACGTGGTGAAGGTGGAGGGCAGACAGGTGTGTAGACGGTGATGCAGCGCCCTTTGGTAGTGTTGGTTGAGACCCACGATGACCACGGGGTCAATCACCAGCTGTAGATAAAACACCATGTGGGTGACAATAGATGGCAGGCCCTTCTCCATGAATATGTGCACCACCGCGTGAGGAGCATCTAGCGGGAGGTTCGTCACGATCATCACTTGGATGGTGAAAGAGACATGGTCTGTGTGGATTGCAAACCTCTGGTTCTCTGCTAAAAACCTCCTCATGTAAATTATCTGAAATATAATGCAGTAGGAGTTAATTCACATTAGTCGTCTTCAAAAACAGAAACATGACAAAAGTTAAAATACTTTACGAATCTTCTATACAGTACCTGGAGTTTACCTGGAGAGAGTTCCGGGGGTCAACGCCCCAGCGGCCCGGTCTGTGACCAGGCCTCATGGTGGATAAGAGCCTGATCAACCAGGCTGTTACTGCTGGCTGCACGCAATCTAACGTACGAGCCACAGCCCGGCTGGTCAGGTACCGACTTTAGGTGCTTGTCCAGTGCCTGTTTGAAGACAGCCAGGAGTCTACTGGTAATCCCCCTTATGTATACTGGGAGGCAGTTGAACAGTCTCGGGCCCCTGACACTTATTGTATTGTCTCATAACGTGCTAGTGACACCCCTGCTTTTCATTGGGGGGATGTTGCATCGTCTGCCGAGTCTTTTGCTTTCGTTGTGAGTGATTTTCATGTGCAAGTTCGGTACTAGTCCCTCTTGGATTTTCCAGGTGTATATAATCATGTATCTCCTTCA
>NC_069449.1:35510433-35531861 GCF_026875155.1 Cherax quadricarinatus | reverse complement strand
TTGTAGATTTGTTGTACTGTTGTAGTTATCTAGTGTTGTACTGTTGTAGTTATCTAGTGTTGTACTGTTGTAGTTATCTAGTGTTGTACTACTGTAGTTATCTAGTGTTGTACTACTGTAGTTATCTAGTGTTGTACTGTTGTAGTTATCTAGTGTTGTACTACTGTAGTTATCTAGTGTTGTACTGTTGTAGTTATCTAGTGTTGTACTGTTGTAGTTATCTAGTGTTGTACTGTTGTAGTTATCTAGTGTTGTACTACTGTAGTTATCTAGTGTTGTACTACTGTAGTTATCTAGTGTTGTACTACTGTAGTTATCTAGTGTTGTACTACTGTAGTTATCTAGTGTTGTACTACTGTAGTTATCTAGTGTTGTACTACTGTTGTTATCTAGTGGTGTTGTAACATTTCAGTTAGGTTAGCGTCCTCCTGTCGTCGTCTATTTAGCCAACAGCTCCGTTAGCTTCTAGGAAGGTGCCGGAGGTGTTGCTAGATCACTTTCCTAGAAGCTAGTCCCTTGGTCTGTAGGGTTTAAAGTCTATCTACTGCACTATGTTTAGTAACACTTGTACAGTGGGTGGTGTGATAGTACAAGTGTATATACTCTGGAATATGCTTCCTTACTGTGTATATACACAGAGATATACTCACTTATAGTGTGTATACTCTGAGAAATACCCCCTTCCACCGTGTATACACTAGCATATACCCCTTTATAGTGTATATATACTGAGATATACACCCTTGGTGTCCCGTAGCTGCATCACTAGCGGAATTAGTTCACACACTGAGCTCTGGAGATCGAATCTCCGGTACGGATTGAAAACATGTTCACCATCATTAAAGTGGGTCCCTGAGTGTGAGTGGACTGGTGTGGGTCGCATCCTGGGACAAAACTGACCTAATTTGTCCAATATGTCAGCTATGGTCTGTATGAGTTGTATCATGTACGTATAGCAATACAGATATTATTATTATTATTATTATTTTTTATTATTTATTATTATTATTATTATTTTTTTATTATTTTTTTATTATTATTATTATTATTATTATCGAGAGTATACACTGAGAAATACCCTCTCCAGTGTATATACACTCAGATAGTCACCTCAGAGTATATACTCAGTGAGTCATTGAATTTCAAGCAACCCACATCTTGTTTTCTCTCCGTTCTCTCACTGAGATGACAGAGAGCGATTTTGACGCTGTATCTAATTCTATAACCCCCTCTATTTCAAATCACTCTAAGTCACCACCGCGGTAGTGGGTTGGTAATGTCATTACCGTGTCAAAATGACAGGTATGGGGCTCGGAAAAGGGTGAGAAATGGGGTTGAAATAGGGCAGGTGGCGGTGTCTGGTGTCATTTGCCCGCGTAAAATTAGTGACGTCATGGCTGCGTTCCAGGAATGGGTGAGTAGCTCCTCCGCGCGCCCGGTTGCCAGATGCTGTTTTCCCTTCAATTTTACGTCGTTTTTCCCTCGTTTTCCTGTTTTTTCCTAGGTACATTTCTTGTGGTGTGTGTGAAACTTAATTCAAGACACGACTGGAATGTTTACCCGATTTATTTTGCCTTTTCAGATTAAATAATGTTGTCTGTTTATTTAAAGTGGATGTCGCTGGCAGCGCAGGTTTTGAGAAAGTAGATCCGGATTTTTCTAACATTTTTGCTTAAAAAAGAATAAATTCCAATATAGTTCATTTCAGAGTATCAGCATTGACGCACTGTTCACTTTTTAGTAGAATAATTTATTTCAGTATCTTTGGAAACGTCGGCGTTTATAAATTATCGTGCGTTTGGCGCGACGGTTCATTCATGGTGGCCACGCTGCCGGCGGAGAAACTCATTCACAGAAAAGCGCGGGTGTAAAGCGTCTCGTACGGCACGTGAATCATAACAATAAGGGAGGTAATACATGAGTCACGGGGCTTCCGATGATGAAATGCCTTATATGGAAGCCTGGGGGTTGAGCACGATGACCTGGCAGGAATTGGAATCGGACTTCTTCATCCCTGTCAACATTCTTTGGATAACTCCGTAATAATAAAGTCGATAGAATGTAAACTACCGTTAGGTAGGTGAACATAGTGACTGACCTTGTACCCTGACTGACTACCTACTATCATGACTGAGGGACTGAGCACCTACTATCATGACTGAGGTACTGACTACCTACTATCATGACTGAGGTACTGACATACTTCTATCATGACTGAGGTACTGACTACCTACTATCATAACTGAGGTACTGACTACTACTATCATGACTGAGGTACTGACTACCTACTATCATGACTAAAGTACTGACTACCTACTATCATGAATGAGGTACTGACTACCTACTATCATGACTGAGGGTAATGACTACCTACTATCATGCCCTGAGGGTACTGACTACCTACTATCATGACTGTGGTACTGACTACCAACTATCAGGGACTGAGGGACTGAGTACTACTATCATGACTGAGGTATGATTTACCTACTATCATAATGAGGTACTGACTCCAATATCATGACTGAGGGTACTGACTCCCTTCTATCATGATGAGGTACTGACTACCTACTATCATAACTGAGGTACTGATACCTACTATCATGACTGAGGTATGACTACCTACTATCATGACTGAGGTACTGACTCCCTACTTCATGACTGAGGTACTGATACCTACTATCATGACTGAGGTTTACTGACTACCTACTATCATGACTGAGGTACTGACTACCTACTATCATGACTGGGTTACTGACTACCTACTATCATGACTGAGGTACTGCCTACCTACTATCATGACTGAGGTACTGACTACCTACTATCATGACTGAGGTACTGACTACCTACTATCATAACTGAGGTACTGACTACCTACTATCATGACTGAGGTTATGATACCTACTATCATGACTGAGGGACTGATACCTACTATCATGACTGAGGTACTGACTACCTACTATCATGACTGAGGTACTGACTACCTACTATCATGACTGAGGTATGACTCCCAAACTATCATGATGAGGGACTGAGTACCTACTATCATGACTGAGGTACTGACTACCTACTTTCATGACTGAGGTACTGACTACCTACTATCATGACTGAGGGTATGATACTAATCATGTGAGGTACTGACTACCAACTATCATGACTGAGGTACTGACTACCTTCTATCATGACTGAGGTTCTGACTCCTACTATCATAACTGAGGTACTGACTACCTACTATCATGACTGAGTACTGACTACCTACTATCATGACTGAGGTACTGACTACCTACTATCATGACTAAAGGTACTGAACTACCTATTCATGACTGAGGTACTGATCCTACTATCACGACTGAGGTACTGACTACCTACTATCATGATTGAGGTACTGACTACCTACTATCATGACTGAGGTACTGCCTACCTACTATCATGACTGAGGTACTGACAAACCTACTATCTGACTGAGGTCGGGATACCTACTATCATAATGAGGTACTGAACTACTACTGACTGGGTACTGACTACCAAATTATGAATGGGGGACTGAGTACCTACTATCATGACTAAAGGTACTGACTACTACTATCATGACTGAGGTACTGATTACCTACTATCATGACTGAGGTACTGACTACCAACTATCATGACTGAGGGACTGAGTACCTACTATCATGACTGAGGTACTGACTACCTACTATCAGACGAGGTACTGACTACCTACTATCATAATGAGGTACTGACTACCTATATCATAAATGAGGTATATGACTACCAACTATCATGACTGAGGGATGAGTACCTACTATCATGACTAAAGGTACTGACTACCTACTATCATAACTGGGGTAATGACTACTATATATGACTGGGGGTACTGACTACCTACTATCATGACTGAGGTACTGACTACCAACTATCATGACTGAGGTACTGACTACCTTCTATCATGACTGAGGTACTGACTACCTACTATCATAACTGAGGTACTGACTACCTACTATCATGACTGAGGTACTGACTACCTACTATCATGATTGAAGTACTGATACCTACTATCATGATGAGGTACTGACTCCCAAACTATCATGACTGAGGTACTGACTACCTTCTTCATGACGAGGGTATGACTACCTACTATCTAACTGAGGTACTGACTACCTACTATCATGACTGAGGTACTGACTACCTATTTCATGACTGAAGTACTGACTCCCCTACTATCATGACTGAGGTTTACTGACTACCTACTATCATGACTGAGGTACTGACTACCTACTATCATGACTGAGGTTACTGACTACCTATATCTGACTGAGGTACTGACTACCAACTATCATGACTGAGGGACTGAGTACTTACTATCATGACTGAGGTACTGATACCTACTATCATGACTGAGGGTACTAAATACCTACTATCATAACTGAGGTACTGACTCCTATTATCATGACTGAGGTACTGACTACCAACTATCATGACTGAGGACTGAGTCCCCTACTATCATGACTGATTTACTGACTACCTATTTATATAATGAGGTTATGACTACCTACTATCATGACTGAGGTACTGACTACCTACTATCATGACTGAGGTACTGACTACCAATATCATGACTGGGGTTTAATGACTACCTTTATCATGATGAGGTACTGACTACCTACTATCAAAACTGAGGTACTGACTACCAAATATCATGACTGAGGTACTGACTACCTATATCTGACTGGGGGTCCCTGACTACTACTATCTGACTGAGGTACTGACTACCTACTATCATGACTGAGGTATGACTACCTACTATCATGACTGAGGTACTGCTACCTACTTCATGACTGAGGTACGGGATACCTACTATCATGACTGAGGTACTGCCTACCTACTATCATGACTGAGGTACTGACTCCCTACTATCATGACTGAGGTACTGACTACCTACTATCATAATGAGGTACTGATACCTACTATCAGGGACTGAGGTACTGATACCTACTATCATGACTGGGGACTGAGTACCTACTATCATGACTGAGGTCTGACTCTCCTATAGACTGAGGAAATGACTACCTACTATCATGACTGAGGTACTGACTACCAACTATCATGATGAGGTACTGACTACCTTCTTTTCTGACTGAGGTACTGACTACCTACTATCATGACTGAGGTACTGACTACCTACTATCATGACTGAGGTACTGACTACCTACTATCATGATGAGGTACTGACTACCTACTATCATGACTGAGGTACTGACTCCCTTTACTATCATTAAATGAGGTACTGACTACCTACTATCATGACTGAGGTAATGACTACCTACATCTTTGACTGAGGTACTGACTACCTTATTCATGCTGAGGTACTGACTACCTATATCATGACTGAGGTACTGAACTACTCTATCATGACTGAGGTACTGACTACCTACTATCATGACTGAGGTACTGACTACCTACTATCATGACTGAGGTATTTGACTACCTACTATCATGAATGAGGTATGACTCCCTTTACTATATAAACTGAGGTACTGATACCTACTATCATGACTGGGGTTTACTGATACCTACTATCATGAGGGAGGTTACTGATACCTTCTATCATGACTGAGGTACTAATACTACTATCATGACTGAGGTACTGACTACCTTCTATCATGACTGGGGTTTACTGACTACCTACTATCATGACTGAGGTACTGACTACCTACTATCATGACTGAGGTATGAATCCCTACTATCATGACTGAGGTAGACACTACTAAATGACTGAGGTACTGATACCTATATCATGACTGAGGTACTGACTACCTACTATCATGATGGGTACTGACACCTACTATCATGACTGAGGTACTGACTACCTACTATCATGACTGGGTAAGACTACCTACTATCATGACTGAGGTACTGAAAACTATCTCATGATGAGGGTACTGACTACCTACTATCATGACTGAGGTACGGGACAAACCTACTATCATGACTGAGGTATGACTACCACTATCATGATGAGGGTACTGATCCCTACTATCATGACTGAGGTACTGACTACCTACTATCATAAACTGAGGTACTGACTCCCTACTATCATGACTGAGGGTATGACTACCTATATCTGATGAGGTACTGACTACTACTATCATGACTGAGGTATGACTCCCTATATCATGACTGAGGTATGACTACCAAACTATCATGACTGAGGTACTGACTCCCTACGATCATGACTGAGGTATGACTACCTTCTATCATGACTGAGGTCTAATACCTATCATACTGAGGTACTGACTACCTTCTATCATGACGGGAGGTACTGACTACCTACTATCATGACTGAGGTACTGACTCCCTACTATCATGACTGAGGAAATGACTACCTACTTTCATGACTGAGGTAATGATACCTACTATAATGACTGAGGTACTGACTACCTACTATCATGATGAGGTACTGACTACCTACTATCATGACTGAGGTACTGACCACCTACTATCATGACTGAGGTACTGACTACCTACTGTCATGACTGAGGGTAATGACTACCTACTATCATGACTGAGGTACTTGACTACCTACTATCATGACTGAGGTATGACTCCCTACTATCATGACTGAGGTACTGACTACCTACTATCATGACTGAGGTACGGGACTACCTACTATCATTGACTGAGGTATGACTACCTACTATCTACTGAGGTACTGACTACCTACTATATGGACTGAGGTACTGACTACCAACTATCATGACTGAGGGACTGAGAAACCTACTATCATGACTGAGGTTTACTGACTACCTACTATCATGACTGAGGTACTGACTACCTATATCATAATGAGGTATGACTACCTACTATCATGACTGAGGTACTGACTCCCAAACTATCATGACTGAGGGACTGAGTACCTACTATCATGACTGAGGTACTGACTACCTACTATCATAAACTGGGGTACTGAATTCCTACTATCATGACTGAGGTACTGACTCCCTTACTATCATGACTAGGTATGACTACCAATATCATGACTGAGGTATGATACCTTCTATCATGACTGAGGTACTGACTACTACTATCTTAACTGGGGTTTATGACTACCTACTATCATGACTGAGGTACTGACTACCTATATCATGATGAGGTACTGACTACCTACTATCATGACTGAGGTACTGACTACCTACTATCATGACTGAGGTACTGACTACCTACTATCATGACTGAGGTACTGACTACCTACTATCATGACTGAGGTACTGACTACCTACTATCATGACTGAGGTACTGCCTACCTACTTTTCATGACTGAGGTACTGACTACTACTTATCATGACTGAGGTACTGATTTCCCTACTATATAACTGAGGTACTGACTACCTACTATCATGACTGAGGTCTGACTACCTCTATCATGACTGAGGGACTGAGTTACCTACTATCATGACTAAAGGTACTGACTACCTACATCATGATGAGGGGTACTGATACCTACTTCATGACTGAGGTACTGACTACCAACTATCATGACTGAGGTACTGACTACCTTCTATCATGACTGAGGTATGACTACCTACTATCATGACTGAGGTACTGACTACCTACTATCATGATGGGGTACTGACTACCTACTATCATGATGAGGTATAAACTACCTACATCATGACTGAGGTACTGATACCTACTATCAGGGACTGAGGTACTGACTCCCTACTATCATGACTGAGGTAATGACTCCTACTATCATGACTGGAGGAAATGACTACCTACTATCATGACTGAGGTATGACTCCCTACTATCATAAATGAGGTATGACTACCTACTATCATGACGAGGTACTGACTACCTCTATCATGACTGAGGTACTGACTACCTACTATCATGACTAGGTACTAAACACCTACTATCATGAATGAGGTACTGACTACCTACTATCATGACTGAGGTACTGACTACCTACTATCATGATGAGGTACTGACTACTACTATCATGACTGGGGTTTATGACTACCTTCTATCATGATCTGAGGTACTACTACCTACTATCATGACTGAGGTACTGACTACCTTCTATCATGACTGGGGTACTGACTACCTATATCATGACTGAGGTACTAAACTCCCTACTATCATGACTGAGGTAATGAATACCTACTATCATGACTGAGGTAATGACTCCCTACTTAATGACTGAGGTACTGACTACCTATATCATGACTGAGGTACTGATCTACTATCATGACTGGGGGTACTGCCACCTACTATCATGACTGAGGTACTGATACCTACTATCATGACTGGGGTATGACTACCTACTTTTCATGACTGGGTACTGACTACCTACTCTCATGACTGAGGTACTGACTACCTACTATCATGACTGAGGTTACTGACTACTACATCATGACTGAGGTTACTGACTACCTACTATCATGATGGGGTTTTACTGACTCCCTACTATCATGACTGAGGGTACTGACTCCCTACTATCATGACTGAGGTACTGACTCCCTACTATCATGACTGAGGTACTGACTACCTACTATCATGATGAGGTACTGACTACCTACTATCATGACTGAGGTAACTAAACTACCTACTATCATGATGAGGTACTGACTACCTACTATCATGACTGAGGTACTGACTACCTACGATCATGACTGAGGTACTGACTACCTTCTATCATGACTGAAGGTACTAACTACCTACTATCAGGGACTGAGGTATGACTACCTTCAAATCATGACTGAGGTATGACTACCTATTTATCATGACTGGTTACTGACTACCTACTATCATGACTGAGGTAATGACTACCTACTTTCTGACTGAGGAAATGACTCCCTACTATAATGACTGAGGTACTGACTACCTACTATCATGACTGAGGTACTGACTACCTACTTCATGATGAGGTACTGACCACCTACTATCATGACTGGGGGTTTACTGACTACCTACTGTCATGACTGAGGTAATGACTCCCTTTCTATCTGATGAGGTACTGACTACCTATATCATGATGAGGTACTGACTCCCTACTATCATGATAAAGGTACTGACTACCTACTATCATGACTGGGTACTGATACCTACTATCATGACTGAGGTACTGACTACCTATATCATGACTGAGGTACTGACTACCTACTATCATGACTGAGGTACTGACTCCCTTACTATCATGACTGAGGTACTGACTACCTACTATCATGACTGAGGTACTGACTCCTACTATCATGACTGAGGTACTGACTACCTACTATCATGACTGAGGTACTGACTACTACTATCATGACTGAGGTACTGACTACTACTATCATGATGAGGTACTGATACCTACTATCATGACTGGGGTTACTGACTACCTACTATCATGACTGAGGGTATGACTATACTATCATGACTGAGGAAACTGACTACCTACTATCATGACTGAGGTACTGACTACCTACTATCATGACTGAGGTACTGACTACCTACTATCATGACTGAGGTACTGATCCCTACTATCATGACTGAGGTACTGAACTACCTACTATAATGACTGAGGTTCTGACTACCTACTTTTCTGACTGAGGTACTGACTACCTACTATCATGACTGAGGTACTGACTCCCTACTATCATGATGGGGTACTGACTACCTATTCTGACTGAGGTACTGACTACCTACTATCATGACTGAGGTACTGACTACCTACTATCATGACTGAGGTACTGACTACCTACTTATCATGGACTGAGGTACTGACTACCTTTATCATGACTGAGGTTTACTGATACCTATTTATCATGACTGAGGTACTGACTACCTATATCATGACTGAGGTACTGACTACTCTATAATGACGAGTACTGACTACTATCAATTGACTGAGGTAATGACTACCTACTATCATGACTGAGGTACTGACTACCTACTATCATGACTGAGGTACTGACTACCTACTATCATGGACTGAGGTACTGATACCTACTATCATGACTGAGGTACTGACTACCTACTATCATGACTGAGGTACTGACTACCTACTATCATGACTGAGGTACTGATACCTATATCATGACTGAGGGTACTGACTACCTACTATCATGACTGAGGTACTGACTACTACTATCATGACTGAGGTACTGACTACCTATATCATGACTGAGGTACTGACTACCTACTATCATGACTGAGGTTTACTGACTACTACTATCATGACTGAGGTACTGACTACCTACTATCATGACTGAGGACTGACTACCTATATCTGACTGAGTTGACTACTACTATCATGACTGAGGGTACTGACTACCTACTTTTCTGATGAGGTACTGACTTATTTACTATCATGACTGAGGTAATGACTACCTACTATCATGACTGAGGTACTGACTACCTACTATCATGACTGAGGTACTGACTACCTACTATATGACTGAGGTACTGACTACCTACTATCATGACTGAGGTACTGACTACCTACTATCATGACTGAGGTACTGACTACCTACTATCATGACTGAGGTAATGACTACCTACTATCATGACTGAGGTACTGACTACCTACTATCATGACTGAGGTACTGATACCTATATCATGACTGAGGTACTGACTACCTACTATCATGACTGAGGTACTGACTACCTACTATCATGACTGAGGTACTGACTACCTACTATCATGACTGAGGTACTGACTACCTACTATCATGACTGAGGTACTGACTACCTTTTATCATGACTGAGGTATGACTACCTACTATCATGATGAGGTATGACTACCTTCTATCATGACTGAGGTACTGACTACCTTTTATCTGACTGAGGTACTGACTACCTACTATCATGATGAGGTACTGACTACCTACTATCATGATGAGGGTACTGACTACCTACTATCATGACTGAGGTACTGACTACCTTCTATCATGACTGAGGTTACTGACTACTACTTCATGACTGAGGTACTGACTACCTACTATCATGACTGAGGTACTGACTACCTTTTATCATGACTGAGGTACTGACTACCTACTATCATGACTGAGGTAATGACTACCTACTATCATGACTGAGGTACTGACTACCTTTTATCATGACTGAGGTACTGACTACCTACTATCATGACTGAGGTACTGACTACCTACTATCATGACTGAGGTACTGACTACCTACTATCATGACTGAGGTACTGACTACCTACTATCATGACTGAGGTAATGACTACCAACTATCATGAGTGAGAGAGACTAACTGCCATTTATCATAATTCAGATACTAACTAGCTAGAGATATTGGTAGCCCAGAAAAAAAAAGATATTGGTAACCCAGACACAGATACTGATAACCAAGCCAGAGATACTGGTAACCCAGCCAGAGACACTGTTAACCCAGCCAGAGACACTGTTAACCCAGCCAGAGACACTGGTAACCCAGCCAGAGACACTGGTAAACCCAGCCAGAGACACTGGTAACCCAGCCAGAGACACTGTTAACCCAGCCAGAGACACTGTTAACCCAGCCAGAGACACTGTTAACCCAGCCAGAGACACTGGTAACCCAGCCAGAGACACTGGTAACCCAGCCAGAGACACTGGTAACACAGCCAGAGAAACTGGTAACCCAGCCAGAGAAACTGGTAACCCAGCTGGAGATACTGGTAACCCAGCCAGAGATACTCGTAACCCAGCCAGAGATACTCGTAACCCAGCCAGAGATACTGGTAACCCAGCCAGAGATACTGGTAACCCTGCCAATTATACTGGTAACAAAGCCATAGGTACTGGTAACCCAGCTAAAGTTACTGGTAACCCAGCAGGAGAAACTGTTAACCCAGCTAAAGATACTGGTAACCCAGCCAGAGATACTGGTAACCCAGCAACAGATACTGGTAACCCTGCCAAAGATACTGGTAACCCTGCCAAAGATACTTGTAACAAAGCCATAGATACTGGTAACCCAGCCAGAGATACTGGTAACCCAGCTGGAGATACTGTTAACCCAGCTAGACATACTGGAAACTCAGATAGAAATACTGGTAACCCATCCAGAGTTACTGGTATCCCAGTGAGACTTACTGGTAACGTAGAAAGAGATTCTGGTAACCCAGCCAGAGATGTTGGTAACCCAGTCAGAGATACTGATAACCCAGCCATATATACTGGTAACCCGGCTTGAGATTCTCGTAACCCAGTCAGAGATACTGGTAACCCAACCACAGATACTGGCATCCCAGTCAAAGATACTGGTAACCCAGTTAGAGATACTGGTAACCCACCCAGAGATACTGGAAATCCAGTAAGAGATACTGGTAACCCAGTCAGAGACACTGGTAACCCAGCCAGAGATTGTGGGAACCCAGCCAGAGATACTGGTAACTTAGCCAGAGTTACTGGTAATCCAGCCAGAGATTGTGGTAAATGATCAGAGATACTGGTAACCCAGCCAGATATACTGCTAACCCAGTCAGGGACAGCGGTAACCCAGCCAGAGATACTGGTAACCCAGTTAGAGATTCTGGTAACCCAGTCAGAGATACTGGTAACCCAGTTAGAGATTCTGGTAACCCAGGCAGAGACACTAGTATCCCAGCCAGAGATACTGGTAACCCTGTCAGAGATACTGGTAAACCAGACAGAGTTACTGATAACACAGCCAGAGATAGTAGTAACCCAGCCAGAGATACTGGTAACCAAGTCAGAGATACTGGTAACCCAGCCAGAGATAATGGTAACCCAGCTAGAGATTCTGGCAACCCAGTCAGAGATTCTGGTAACCCAGGCAGAGATACAGGTAACCCAGTCAGAGATACTGGTATTCCAGCCAGAGATACTGGTAACCCAGCCAGAGACTGAGTTAACCCAGTCAGAGATACTGGTAACCAAGCAAGAGTTACTGGTAACCCAGCCAGAGATTGTCGTAACCCAGCCAGAGATACTTTTAACCCAGGTAGAGATACTGGTAACCGAGTCAGAGATATTGGTAACCAAGCCAAAGATACTGTAACCGAGTCAGAGATACTGGTAACCCAGTGATAGATAATGGTAACCCAGCTAGACATTCTGGTAACCCAGTCAGAGATACTGGTAACCCAGCCAGAGATACTGGTAACCCAGCCAGAGACTGGTAACCCAGTCAGAGGCACTCGTAACCCAGTCAGAGATACTGGTAACCCAGCCAGAGATACTGGTAACCCTGCCAGAGACACTCGTAACCCAGCCAGAGAATGTGGTAACCCAGCCTGAGATGCTGGTATCTTTACCAGACTTACTGGTAACCCAGTTAGAGATACTGGTAACCATGCCAGAGTTTGTGGTAACCCAGTCAGAGATACTTGTATCCCAGCTAGACATATTGGTAACCCAGTCAGAGATACTGGTAACCTAGCCAGAGATACTGGTAACACAGTAAGAGATACTGGTAACGCAGTCAGAGATACTGGTAACGCAGTCAGAGATACTGGTATTACAACCAGGAGTCTCAATGGCCTGTATCCCGGGTGTAATGGGAGCAAATTAACACAGCAGTAAAACTTTTTGATTTATATTATCCTTCACCAATTTAGAACAGCAATATGTACACTATGACAGTGATAGGTATTAGTGCACTCCACGGAAAAGCAAGGGCAAAATAGAAGCCACAAGATAGCAGACCGTGCTTCAACCAGCTCTAGAATGGGAATGCAAGGGCAGACAGGAGAGTGGTACCCACATAACCTCTGCGATTGCCAGAACCACTTCTTATTGGCTGGAACCGGGGCACTGGTTGAACGACGGGGCCCCATCGTCAACCCTTAGTCCCCTGGTTCACTGGTTGGGGTGTGTACATGCGCCGAATAAAGGTTACGTACTCTTTGTGTGCCACAACTCCACCCCGAGAAGGCTCAGGAATAGGCTGCCACCCCCCAGTGGTAACCGTGCCACCATGGCACAAAATAATGGGCCCCCGCCTTTCCTCTCCACCATCCACTCTTAGATAGACTCAGTTTTTTCTCGTGACAAAAAGCCAAACCTAAACTCAGAGTGAGACACCCAGTCAGTCGGGCTAGCATGGGTCCAAGATACAGGCGGACAGTAGCCCGCATCCCCTCACTAAAAAAAAACCCCACACCAGGGGAATAAAAAAAAGAGCGTGAAAAAGGGGTTTTACCACAATAACACCTAACCTAAATAAATATTAGACTCTAGATAAAGAGTCTCCAACATATTTTCTTTCCCGGAAATATTTTTAATGGACATATTATAGGGCTGCAGCCTTAGCGCCCCAGCGCAAAAAGCCTTGTGTTGTGGTTCTTCATGGCTTGGAGTTTATACTAGAGGATTGTGATCACTGTAGACTGACCACCTGCGATGTCTGGCCCACATAAACTCGAAATCCCTCCAAAGCCAGTACCAGCACGGGCTTTTTTTTTCAAGGGTAGAGTAAGCCCTCTGATGTGGCTGGAACTTGGCTGAAAAGTATGCTACGGGCTGCAACTCCTTGTTCACGATTGTAATAGTACTGCCCCAACCCCAGACTCAAAAGCATCAACCTGTAATGAAAAGGTTTGGAGAAGTCTGGAGACAAGAGAATGGGGGCAGTACACAATTTTCTTTTTGCTTTATTAAAAGCAGTGTTACAATCTGACGCCCAATTAAAGGAACTTTATGACTGGTAAGAGAGGTAAGGGGGCTACAATATCTGAGAAATTCTTACAAAATCTTCTGTAAAATCCTATCATGCCTAGGAAACGTTGAAGATTTCCTTCATGGGGAACTGGATAATCTTTAATAGCAAGAACTTTAGCAAGTTTAGGTGCAACTTTACCACTACCTACTTCAGGGCCTGGGTAGTGACAGGGGCCTGGCCAAAGGAAATTTAGAAAAAATTAACTGTTAAAGGGGAACTCTTAAAGGTCTCAAACAGAGCCTTAAGTCTAAGTAGGTGTTGATCCCAAGTATCAGACACCACAACAATATCATCTAGTACGCTGGCCGTGCCTTCAAGCCCTTTAATAGCCTGATGGATAAGTTTCTGGAATGAAGAGGGGAATTTTTCATTCCGAAGGGGGTAACTGGTATTGATAATGACCTCCTGGAATTACGAGGCAGAGATTTCCTTCGCCTTATCTGTCAAAGGTACCTGATAATTAACCTTTAAGGAGATCAAACTTGGACACAAAAATAGCCTTACCCACAAAGTCAATTACGTTCATCCAGACGAGGGAGGGTAAGCATCTGTAATTGTGACCTCGTTCACTTTACGGTAGTCTGAACACATACGAAACCCTCCATCAGCCTTTTTCACAAGGATGCACGGTGAAGCCCATGGACTAGATGCCCTCCTCCACAAAAACCAGGGCTTTAACAAAAATTCTACTTCCTGCTGAGGTAACCTTTGCTTTTCGGATTAGCTCTGTAGGGGAGAGTTTAATTGGTTTGGGTGTTCCCACATCTACATCATGGAAAAACCTAAACGTACGTTTTTTCGGCACATCCGAAAAAATATTAGGATATGACTGTAGAGGCGCAGTTAAACTTATTGCTTGCGTTTCAGATAATCCCCCCAAAAAGGGGCAGGATCCTTGAGGAGGACAGAATTTGAAAGTTAACATTAATTTCAGAAATAGAGTGCAAAAGTCAGAGTCGTCCTCGAGGTAGAGGACAGAGTCATTACTGGGGCTTTATCTGCTGTATGGAAGTATTTAATTGATTTAATGTGGTAAGTTTAGTTTTTGAGGTCTTATCAATGGAGCTAAACCCCATAATTTACATTTAGATAATCTACTTACAATCTGCATAGGTCCCGTTTAATCTAGCTTTAAGGGGTGGCCAGGTATAGGTTCCTGCACCAAAAACCTTGTCTCCTGGATGGAAGGAGCGGAATTGTGCACTTCTGGGCATACCTCTGTTTCATCTTACTTTGGCTGTCTTTAGGTTAGCCTTTGGGTAAACTGACGTGCCACCTGCAACCTTGAAGACGGGTTGTAGAGTGTTGACTAACGTCTTCTCCCATCCATCCTTCTTTTAGCACCCGAAAAAAGGACCTCGTACATTGTGCCCAAAGATCAGCTCAAACGGACTATACCCGGTAACTCTTTCACAGCTCTCGTACTGAGAACAGCAACAAAGGTAGTGATTCATCCCCGTCTGTAGGAAAGTGCATGCAAAAAGTTCATCATTGTTTTTTAACGTCTGATGGAATCTTTCCCAAGGCGCCTTGGGACTGAGGATGATAGGCAGTGGATAAGTTTGGATTATCCCTAACCTAGTTAATGCTTCCCTAAATGCTTTGGCAGTAAAGTTATACCTTGATCACTTTGAATAGTTTTAGGAATGGCGAAATAAGAAATGAATTTGGTTAAAGCTTTGAGAATTAGCTTTAGTATTAATACTCCGCAAGGGAATTGCATTTAGGGTATCTGGTTAAATTTATCCATAATGTAAATAAATACTGATTTCCCGACTTTGACCTAGGTTGTGGGCCTACACAATCTATAATTAAATCTGCAAAGGTTCCCATCAGCAGGTATAGGTTTGGAGAGGTGCAGGTTTAATGGAATTCCAGGTTTTTTTCCAACTTGCTGACATTTCGGCAACACCTAAATGATTCTTTACACTTTTTTAATTTTGCCCCAATGAAAATTCTTTTTAATTTATAAAGGTTGTAATTCCAACGGCCCCCTAATAAGTTTATGACATAACTTTTTTAATATTTGAGGTCAAAGGTTGAACCCCCTCCCGCGTATAATGGGCCCTTTTTTTTCTCCCGAAACCCGTCCCCGGGCAGAAAAAAAATATCGAATCTTCAACCCGGGGAATGGAATGACGGGGTTTCCATGGCAGCTCCGCCCTTTTAAAAACCTTTTTTTCCTCCGGAAGGGCGTCCCAAGGGATGGAATTCCCCCGAAACCCTTGGCCCCTCTGGCCACCAACGGGAAGGGAATTATATTGGGTTTACTGAAAACAGGGTTTGGGTTCCCATAAAACAATGGCTTTTCCTGAGGAATCCGAAGGAAAACCTCCCGCAAACCCTTATTGCCGTAAAAATTTTATGCCCAAAGGAAAGAATTAATCTATAGGTTCCCAACCAAAACAAGGAATTTTTTAAGAATAACAATGATTTTGGGGAATCCCTTTTTGAGCAACCCCACAGTACAAAAGGTTTACCAGTTTTTTATTTCCCGAAATAAAAATTGCTAAAAGGGGCCAAAAATATCTCCTTTTTCAAATGTTCCAAAAAACCCGAGGAATTTGGGTTTCTTGGGGGGGGGTAACCTACTTTTTCAGGGAGCAAATTTTTCTCCCGTATCTTCAAAGGTCTTTCTTTTCTGTAGTTTCTGAAAGTTTTCCCTGAAGGGGAAAATAGAAGCTCTACCCGGGGATTAGGGTGCCAACCTTTCCCCTATTCTTTCCAGGGACTTCTATGGGATTTAAAAAGAATTGGGACCCCCTGGAAGGGGGTTTATTTCAAAATTGAACCGGGTTTTCCTCTTGTGAGTGAAGCAGACCGAAAGCTGCCCTTTCCCAGCTACGGTTGCAAAGGTGGCTGCTGCTCTCTGGAACTTTTCTTAAAACCACTGAAAAGTTTGCTCCCCGCAAAACCAAAGTTGAAAGCGTGGCTCCCAAAGGTTTATTAGTGGTAAGATTCTCCCCCGGTCTTTTACTTCTTTTCCGGAGAAAATCTGTCATTGCCCGGCGTTAAAGTGTGGGACCCTGCGGACCAACGGTTGCAAAGGTTCCGCCAACCCAGGCCTCCAGTGAGTTTAATCAACGAAACCGAGAAAACCCAATCTGTCCCAAGATAAAAAAGGTTGGGGGGAAAGAATAAGGTGGGGGGAAAGAAGGGTCAAAAGGAAGTCCCCCACTTGCTTTATACCAGCTGGTAAAAGCTTTGGTCTGCTCTCGCACAAAATCAACCAGGGATTGACCAGCTGTCGTCTGCCTAACTTGAAGTTTTTCCAATACTTAGCTGGGATACATGTATATGCTCCCAACACTGTGGTCTTCACTACTTTATAATCGGAGAAATCAGTGTCATTTAACACTGACGTAAATTCCTGTGCCTTACCAAACAATGCTGTATGAACCAACGATGCCCAATGCTGTTCCAGCCACCTCAAGGCTCGAGCCTGATTTTCTATCGAATCGAATCGAGGACGGCGAGATCTGTCGTAAGATGGGAAGGAAGAAGGATATGGAAGGATGGAAATAACTGGAAAAGGATGGGGAGGAGGGGAAGAGGAGGAATCAAGGCAAGTGGCCCAACCACTTTGGGACATGTGGTACAAAAGTACTGGAGACGTAGATAAAGAGGCTTGACTGATGTCATTGCTTGGCTCAGTAGGAGAGGATGGCGAAGGCAGCGGTAGGAGCTGGGAGTGTCAGAAGGCAGCAAGCAGGATGAGTTGGTTATGGTCTTAAACCGTTTATCAGTGTGGTAAATTGTTTTCGGGAGAGTTGTATCACACTTATGGGAGAGCTGTAGTAGTATTCGTTGGTTTGGAGTTGGTGGAGTATCTGGTTGTAGGTAGGGAATGGTCTTTCTTCGCATTGGTACGATACAGTGTTGTCTTGGAGATGTTGGATGAGTTCTAGGCGAGTCATGCTTGCAGGGTACAGCCTCGTAGTGTAGAATATGAGTCCTTTGTGTTTAACCCAGGGTGTTCCAGGTAATGGCCGTGAGCTAAGTAGAGAAGGCGGTGGTGGAGTAGAGGAAGGTGGTGTTGCTTCGTTTTCAACTTCAGTAGACGAATGCAGCTAAGTCCTGAGTTTGCTACCATCTGCAGCTCATAAGGCTGCCATCCTCACGAGCCCCTTCGAGGCGGGGTAGATGGCAGACCAGAGGCCTAGCTTCTCCCTACGAGCCCCGTGAGGGCGGGGACTGTGGCTAGGCCTGGGGACACTTGGTCCCAAAGATGAGGAGGTACTTGTCCCTCCTCCCATGGGAGACTTAGGTCTCGAGACACTCCCCAGATAGGGAGCCAAGGCCGGGTCACCACTACTTGGAAAAGACCCGGGCCGGGAGAGTACCGGTGAATAAAAAAAAAAAAAAAGTAGACGAATTAGAAGATGTTTCTGTGCTAAGGCTTAGATTGGTTGGATTCAATGAGAGGTGGTAGTGGTGGAGGCTTCTCATTGGTCGTTGTTGGATTGACGTCACTAATTTGGTGGTGTGATGGTATGAATAACAGTTCCAGCAATGTTGGATGTAGTGATATCTCTCTGCTTCAATGTAGGTGGGGCTGATGTAGTAGTAGTAGACAGTAAGACCTTCGTTCAGAGCAGTGGCAGCCATGTTCACGTCGGTGAAGGTGACCTTGATCATGACGTTGCATTCGGGATTTTTGTAATTCTGTCAACAGTAGCCCAAGTATTTTGCGTCTCGATGGATGTCTTGAGTTTTGCAGGTGTTTGAGACGTCAGAATCTTGTCCAGTTTTTTTAGGAATACTGATTTCCTTGCCCTGAGGGCAGGAGATGACGTAACAGTAAACCCTTGAGTAGTAAGAGTAGTGATGGCTTCTGTAGTGAGTAGCTTCTCTGCTTCAGCATCATCGTGACACACAACAATGAATGCTTCTTTCAGTGACAATATGGTGTTGAATTTTACTTCCAGTGCTCCCTGAACAACAGTTGCAAGAGCAATCTTCGTTGAATCATCAACGGTACCATTTCTTGGCTTGATCTTTACACGATTTGCGTAGCTCATCGTGTAAGTCAAGGCGATGACAACGCTGGTAAAGGTTCCCCTCCCCAACGGGGATCGTAGGGAGACAGAGTAAGTGAGGAGAGCTGCTATGACCTGCCTGGGCGAGAGTCAACAGCAGAATCTATTTTCCCTGATTTTCGAAGGCTTCGAGAAATTGTTCTGGTTCGGCCTCACTGAAGCGGGGAACAAGCTGTACTGCTTTCTGAAAACTAAAGTCATTTACAACTTGAGAAAACTGTCTTCTTTCTTTTTCCCTATCAAACTCTTCCTTGGCAAATGCTCTCTGTTCCCTAGTATGCTCAAGATTGATTTTCACCAACTCAAGTGCCAAAAACAACTGATTCACCTTCAGACAACTCTGTCGCACGAAACTGACGATTTTGCTCACATTGATATATCATCTTCCTCCTGCGAGAACATAGGAGTTTTATTCCTGGTTCCCGTAGAGGAGGAGTTTGATGTGCCATTTCCTCTTCCTGAAGTTTGTCAGCAATCAGTGAACACAGTTGCGCAGCTGTGAGACTGTGTTCGTAATCAATGCCAATGGAACGAGCAATTTGCCAACAACGTTGTAGAGACAATTTAGGTAGGTTAAACAAGGTATATGCCGACACCAGACGTCTGACTCGTCTAGGTGGCATACCCCAGTGTATAAGTTATTCGCTATGCACAGTACGATTGCAGAAAAACGCATACGCTTACAAAGGGTGGATAAGCAATAGCAAAGCTGACTGCAAAATCTTCACACTGAACAAGCTAGTAGCGAGCTGTTGAACGATCACACAATAGCAAGGCTGACCATAGCAAAGCAATTGACACGCAAAGTTTGTAAAGCGTTGGCAAAGCTAATGCAATGCCAGACAGCAAGCTACACAATGTTCCTGCTTCCAACTTCACCCTAGGCTCAACCTGTGCTCTAAGTCCAGCTCCAGCTCTCGGACAGGCTACCCATATTACAACCCAGGAGTCCCCAAAGACCTGTTATCCTGGGTGTAATGGGAGCTAAATAAACACAGCAGAAAAAAGTTTTGACTTATATTATCCTTCACCAATTTAGAACAGAAGTCTGTACACTATATACACTATGTACAGTGATAGGTATTAGTGCACTCCACGGTAAGCAAGGAAGAATAGAAGCCACTAGGAGCAGACCGTGCTTCAATCAGCTCTAAATGGGAATAACAAGGGCAGACAGGAAGTGGTACCCACATCACCTCTGCGATTGCCAAAACCATCTTCTCATTGGTTGGAACCTGGGTACTGGTTGAACAACGGGGCCCCATCGCCAACCCTTAGTCCCCTGGTTCACTGGTTGGGGGAGATAGCCTGTAAATGAGGGTGTGTACATGCGCCGAATAAAGGTTACGTACTCTTTGCATGCCACACACACACACACACACATACAGGAGATTGAGAAAATCATCACGGAAATAGGGGGAGAAGACATGGGTGAGATTGTAAATTTTCAGAGAATAGGAGGGTACTTGAAGGAGAGAAAAACGACCGATCAAGCTGATTCTCAGGACAGGAACAGTGCGGAACAGGATCCTCCAAGAGAAACCACGATTGAAATACTCGGAAAAGTACAAGAAGTGTTTCTAGACAAGACAAAACACAATCAGAACGACAGCAGCTGAGGAGATGACAAAAAAGCGAAGGAGCTAGGTAAAGAGACAAGGATGGAACCAGCAGAGGTCAGTCAGAGCAGAACCCGAACAGCAAGGACAAGCCACACAAACTAT
>NC_069449.1:35493266-35509933 GCF_026875155.1 Cherax quadricarinatus | reverse complement strand
TCCATGCAGTTGTGAGAACCACTTAATATTTTATTTATAACTCATTACAATTGTGACCAGGTGTGGAAGTATCAGTGGTTCATTACTTTGTAATTTGCTCATGACTGTAACCATGTATAGGAGTGAAGCTGATTCATTACGTCTGTAACTTGCCATGATTGTGACCAGATCTACCTGGAGTTCATTACCTTTGTAACTAGTTCAGCTATCATAACTTTGGGGTCCAGTCACTGGACCCATTATGTACCTTTGTAATCTTTTGACTACCGCCCACAGGATGGTTATGGGGTGCATAATAAAGATATTAAACTAACTATCTCCGCGAACTGAGTAAGACACCAGAATTGTTGACTGTCTATAATGATATAATTTTTTTTTTATATTTTATTTAAAACTCAGGTACAAAATAGATATGGGAGCATAAAATAATATGTCAACGAGATACCAGGCACTAACAAGATTATTATTATATAATAAATAATAAAATAAAAAACACAGGAAAATATAAACATTATACAAATAAACAATGTGACAAAAACAAGCACACCGAATTACACACATACACAAGCAATCACGTATTATACAACATGATACTACATCTGGCATATAACTAGGCGTGGCTTCCGCCTGCCAACACACAACGTATCCAAGACTTAATCTAAGGGAACTCAGGTGCCTTAAAGAGCACAGCATTCGTTAATTTGGGCGATACCAACGGGGTTTTTTACATTGACAAAGGATGGCATTGCAGTTCAAAGGGGGAACAGGATGACGCTACAATTCACAACAATGAAAATTTTCTAATATAACAAAACGAAACTACACTGTGATATTTGACATCTCAATAAACACAAATGCCAGCAGCTCTAAGTGAACTTATACACTGACGAGATGCACACATTGAAAAAAAAAAAAACTGCCTCCACATATAGTTCAACCTCCATCACAGCTTACAGAAAAACAAATACTTGCATAGATACATATACTATTGAAAAGCACACGAGCAGGGCATAAAGTATAAACGGAAATAAGAAAACGTTCAACAATGCTAGGAAGCACACCATATACAAAATGTACACCAATGACTTGTAATTGAGGCATAAATGACGAGAAACATTCCTAAAAGTTGTATATACAAAGCACGTAAGATATATCGTCATCACCATTACATAGGAGATGCACATTGTGAAGGCTTACTCAGCTCTGTAACAACTTCAGACAGAATTACCAAAGCTGGCTCCTCCTCAGGAAAATTAATGAATAGAAAAAGAAATAATAACAGACAAACATAAACACTTTATTATATAGAACATATAAAATATAAAACACTTAAATATGAAATATTAATCCTACATTAAAGAAAATGAAAAATGAAAAATATAAATAACTGAATTCACGCTAATTTAAAACTTGGGGGTCGGTGTTGGTGGACACTGTGTTGTTGAAATCGTAAACCGTTGCTGATGATGGGGGGGGGGGGTCGCAGGTGTTGGTTACAACCCCCAGTTCGGTTCTAGTGGCCTTAAGAAAATCTTTCCCCCAAAGACAGGAGATCAGGTTTTGACCGCTGTAATGATGGGGGGCTAAGTTCCCCTATTCTTTATACCAGTGCAAGGCAAGTAAATCCAATATGGGACGTTCTCCAGGAACGTTAGTCGTCTCCTTTCCAAATTTTACTCGTTTTGATTGATAGGTGACCCTTCTGTCATCCAAGGTAGTGTTGGGAGCTGTGAGTTGATGTAGAGTGATTATGTTTGACTCGAAGCCCCACACGTACCTTTCGGGGGGGGGAGGAGAGGGAGGGGAAGGGATGTGGGAGCTAGATGACAATTCCTATAACAAGTAGCGGGGAGTCCAAACTATCACTTTCGGGGTGGGGAAAAGAAAAGGCGGGAATAGTGGGAGCTTGACTTACCCTTCCTTAAACAAAGTAGCCGGCAATGAAAACTATCACTTTCGGGGAGGGGGGAAAAAGGCGGGAATAGCGGGAGCTTGACTACCCTTCTTAAAAGTAGAACGGCAATGAGAAATATTGTTAATATATACTCAATCGCTTATCCTATCTTACTGAACTTGGCCCCCCACACTCCCATTCCTAGACTTATAGTCAAGCTGAGTTTAAGTGTATAGGACGTGGAAAAAGTTTAACATGTGGAAGTCGCGTATAAGGCAACAAAAATCTTCTACTGACTGTCCAGACTTAACAGTCGAGAACAAATTGGATGAAACATTGATATAAAAACAATTTGGAACTTAAAAGCCTGGAGTGTGCATGTCCACCTCAAGAGGCGACTGTTGGTTCCTAAAGTTTCTAGGGGTATATCAAGATTTGTGGATCCGTTTCTAAATGTTTTTCTTTTCCAGCAAATAAAATTTAAGTTTGGAGTTACCCCACACAAGGGCTAAAACATTACTTTTCTTTGGTGAGTATCTCGTTCTTCTGCGGAAGGAGTTTCCGGCTTAGGAAAGCATACAGGAAGGGAGAGGTACCATCATGGTATTGTAGTACACTGACGCCTAAAGCCAGTATTTGGAGGCATCAGTTCTCAAACAATTGTTTTTAGTAATTTCTGGAATATTAAGTATCCGGTTTTTTGAAAAGAGATTTTTAGCTCACTTAAACTTTTCCAAGCTACGTCGGGAAGTTCAAGAAGGGTCCTTCACCAGACTTTTTAAGGTAAGTTGGATAAGTTGCCTGTAAGATCAGTAAGGTTAGGGATAAACCGTGCATAAAATTTACAGGACCAAAGAAAGCTACGCATGAGCTTCTTGGTTCTTGGGGAATTTAAATTCTATAATAGCTTTAAATCATACTGAGGGAAGGCTGCCGAGAGTTATTAGAATGTATCAGTCAAGATATCCTAATCTTGTTATACCAAGGAAGCATTTCTTCGGCTTGGCAGTGAGGCCATTGTGAGCGTATCCTACGCCATACTGTGTTAACGTTTGGATATTGTTCGCCCCACGTGGATGTCAGTACGTAAATGTAGCTACTAACTGAAACTTGTCATTATTGACCCTAAGACCTTTCTCATAGTCTCACGTAAGGTAGCACAGGCAGTTCCAAAACGAAGGGCCCAGAGTCTATTCTGCTTCAGTCCTTGGTGTGTAGGAATAAGTGGTGTAGGCTTAGAAGAAGGATCTATCATACTTGGATGATATGCCTGCGCAATATCAATCTCTGAAAAAGAAGGAAGCCTCAAAAATTTGTTGTAGATCGCTATCTATTAAGGGCATAGGCTCAGGGATCCAACCGAGTTATAGCATTAAGCCCTCTGAAGTCAACGCAAGTCTATATGAATTATCCTCCTTATTAACCTGACTACTGGTGAACAATATGAGATACTGAGGTTCACTGATCTTTAATTTTAATAATTTGTCTACCTTCGGTCAAATGCTCCCTAAGTGTGAACTGGAAAATGGGCTATTAATTTTTCGTTTGATAGGATTGTCCGTCACTTAAGTCAATCTTATGGATACCGTGGACGGTAACACCTGAAATATCAGTTAAAGAGTCTGAAAAGTTACTCACACATTGTGTAGTTATGTCTATTATGGTCATCCAAAGATTCATTAATATTAATGTTGGTTGCATCCGAGTGGTCAAGAGTCACAATCAGTTTGTTTTCATCATAGTCTAAGTTAGAGGTGTCTATTACATACACTTTACATTCTTCAGTTGTTTTATCAAGTTCGTGTGGAAAAACTAAGTCAAAGTTATTTAAGACAGTTACCCGAATTACTCGGTATATTTCTTAAGGATGTTGATATGATTTAAAGTTAGGTTTTCCTTGGATTCTATGAGGTAGTCAATCTTTTCCACAGTTTTAATTCTTTATATGACCTTTCCCATGCTACTACATAATTTGTTTGACTTGATAGGCAAAAGTACCAGAAACTTCATCCCCTACTTTAAAACTTATCCTCTCTGATTTTTGATTCAAAATAGGTTTTGTATTGCGTCCATTGACAAGTGTAAGTTTTCGAAACTATGTCAGAGGTCTCTCAAGTTTGGATCTAAGGTCAAAGGAGAACTGATAAGAGACTGAACCTCTAGCAATGTACATCCTCATTAGTCCATAAGTCATGAAGGATGGACAGTGACATCCTGGCCTGTTCTACCATAGAGAAGTTTCAAAAGGTGAAAACCCTAAAGAGCACTGAGGAAACTTCCCTCATGGCAAACAAAGGCAAGGTAGGTAACGCTGCCCACTCCTTGGGTTTAAGGGAGGAAAGTTTCCTTAAAATGGTCTGAGATTAGAATGCTGGCGCTCAATCCTACCATTTAAGCTGGGATGATAGGGTGTTGTGAAGAGAGGCTTCACCTCCTAGAAAGTTGGTAGAGATGTTGCATAAAGTCATATGTGAATTGTGACCACGGTCAGACAAATTTCTCTAGGGATGCCCACTCTGGAGAAGATGGACAAAAGGGCTTCAGCCACATCTGTCGTAGTTATGGTCTTTAAGGGAACAGCTTCAGGGAAACTCGAAGCATAATCAAACTAATGTTTATATATTATATCTATGTCTCCCAGATGAAGTGGGAGATAAAGGACCAACGATGTCATTATCTACTCTTTCAAACCGGTACCGTAAGATAGAATTTTGACCATAGGTACTCGCCTGGCACCTCGGGAAGGATGACAGGTTGGCAAACTTACCGATCTACAATAGGTAGTGACATACTGAGGGACATTTTTGGCCCAAAAAATAGGTTTCCCTAATTTTATTTAAGGTTTTAGATGCGAGAAAATGTCGGCACTGGCAGGTACTGAGCCATTTATGAACAGTCTCTCTGCATTGACTTGGAACAACTAAGATGGAATAGTCTATTCATCGAATTTAAATTTGAATACTGACTTGTAAACGATAACTTTTATATATTCAAAATATATGAAAGTTTTTCATTGGATAACTTGATTTTGTTTAGGCGGGCATTATGGCAATTCTGAAGAGAAGGGCAATTTCGTTGTAATTGACAAGGAGTCCTTCGATAATATCTAAAGCTTGAAGTCAGGAAAATCAAAGGATGCGACAGTAGGATAAGCCTGGGCTTTGGTCTGCCCTAGTCAAGACATTTATGGTATCGGAGATGATATCTTCACTTTCATCTAACAAGTGATCCGGTGATCCTATACCTCGCTTTCGAGTAGTAGCATCAATGGATTTTAATCCACATGAATCTTACGAGACTTTGTTCTCATCTGAACTTTCGAGGGGCTCTCTGACTCTACAGGAGAGGATCTGAAAAAGCTTATGTCACCTTTGTGATGAAAGGTCACCTCGGAAGGAGAATGGCACCTTTTACTTACCTATTTGAACGGTGCAAGAAGTGATGGGAGCTAGTACGGCTTCAGACCAAACTGTGAACCATTTAGACCTATTGTAACAACGGATGGTAGGAAAAGTGTCCGTACGGCCCAGTAGTCTGAAAGTCTAGCAGAGGAAAGAGTTTTCTTTAGGTTAGGGGACACAGCTTATAGAAATGACTATACATGTGCATCCAGTGGCTCTTATAATGGTTGATACATAGTCATTACTGTTCCTGAACAGAGGGTGCTTGGTCCATTACAGTTTTAAAACATCTTCCACTTTTTGGGACCTTATTTGAAGGTCAATCTGGGACGTTTATGGTCCCTTAAAACCACACAAATGACAAACAGGAATAAAAGAAGTCATTTTACTTTCCAGTAGAGGCTTTGATTCTTAAGGTCTGATGGAAACCTTGCCCTTTGGTTCGATCCCTTTAGGTCTTTATAGGAATTGTGAGCCTCAGCATACAGGTCAGCAGCCTCAGAAATTTCCTCAGTTTATCAGGTTGCGTTCTCTGATGAATGTTCGTATCTGATGGGGTAAGGCTGTGAGGGAACTGGTCAGCAACCCCATGAAGTCTTAAGAGATTATACTGTGATCAATTCCTGAACTCTCTATCCAAGTCGAACAAAACGAAAGGTGTGTTACCTGTAAACTGCTGAAAGTTCTGGCCAGGCTGAATAGGTGGCTACCTGAATCTTTCCTGTAAGAATTAGTGGCTTTTTTGATATGCTTTTAAGGATTGCCTTCTTCAGTAGGTTATAATTACTATGATATCCTGCAACAAAGTTGAATAGATATTCAAAACGCGGTACCAGAAAATATCATTCTAACTGGTAGCCCTCAGGTGTCAGCAGGCCATTTCACAGGAGCGGTTTCGGTTTATTTTCAAACAGTTAATGTATGGAAGTTATCGCTATGTCTTCCCCTCTGTGAAGGGAGGTAATTTAGGTGTTGTGAATATGTGCACTAGCTGCACGTTGTTCAATTACTCTTCCTATAATAGCTGTTGTGAGAAAGTTAACTTTTTTTCTCTAATTCAAGGCGAGCTTGTTAGAGCTTGCGATCCTTTTCTCTCTACCCTTAACTCATATTCTATGTCCTTTTGCTCTTTCCTCAAGTTCCCTTAATTTAACTTGTTTCTTCACGTTCTTTAGCTCTCTCCTCACGATCAAAGTCTATCATGCTCCTTTTTGTCTTCTCTTCCTCTTCTTATTCTCTCTCTTTCAATCTTTCCTTGATCTTAGCCCTAATGAAGGTTCTAATTTTTTCCTGTTATTCCTTAACTTACTTCCAGCATTCATTCCAAAACTGGTATTCCTCCATACTTGCAGAATAACTTTTAAACTACAGGGGAAATGAAACGGGTATTAAGAAAACGGGGTTCATTCCTGCTCCGCTCAAACTAAAATGAATCAGAGGGCTCGGACCCTACTTCAATTAAACACTTTGTTTAATGAAAATGAAGGTTTCTTTGCCGCTCCGAGCAAAACAGTAAGTAGATTGGGGCTCTGGATCCATCCTATCTTCTCACCAACAAATCTATGAGTGTCTGATGACAGTTCCCTTGCATATAATAAAGAACGTCATGAAACAAATTATCACTGTAAAATCTCGCGGTCCCCTAGAGTTTCTATCCTCCTAAGTGTTTCAAGTCACACAAAAAGATGGCAGAATTAAAATATTATATCTGCCTGACTTGACTCTTACAATAAATTAAGATATAACAATCACCAAATCTTTCAAAATACCTGTAACAGGTAGTCTGCCATAGAGAATGATTACTATGGGCTCGCTGGTAACCGTCTGTGTTATGGGCGTTGAAGTTCCAATGGTAGATCGAAATGGAGTTGAATCTTGATTCAGTCGATTGATCCTGCAAGGTCGCACTTGTGAAGGCCTTTACTCTGCTCTTGTACCAACTTCAGACAGTATTACAATGCTGGGTCCTCCTCAGGATAATTAATGAATAGAAAAAGAAATAATACACTGGACAAAACATAAAACACTTTATTATATAGAAATATAAAATTTAAAACACTTAAATATGAAATATAATCCTACATTAAAGAAAATGAAAAATGAAAAATATAATAATGGATCAACGCTAATGTAAAACTGGGTGTATGGTGTGGTGACACTGTGTTGTTGAATCGTAGCCGTTGCTGATGTTGTGGGGGGGGTCGCAGGTGTTGGTTACAAACCCACTGGTTCGTTCTGTGGCCTTAAGTAATCTTTCCCGAGACAGATCAGGTTCTTGACCTCTTAATGATGGAGGGGGTTAGGTCCCTGTTCTTTATTACAAGTGCACATGGCAAGTAAAAGCCAATATGGACGTTCTCCAGGTTGTTAGTCCGTCTCCTTCAATTTTACTCGTTGATTGACAGGTGACCCTCTCTGTCATCCAAGAGTAGTGTTGGGAGCTGTGAGTCGAGTGATTACTGTTGACTCGAGCCCCACACCGTCACCTTTTGGGGGGGGGGGGTGAGGGTGGGGAGGAAGGGGGATAGTGGGAGCTAGACTGACACTACCTTAACAAGCAGCCGGCAGTCAAACTATCACTTTCCGGGGAGGGGAAAAAAGGCGGGAATAGCGGGAGCTTGACTTACCCTACCTTAACAAGTAGCCGGCAATGAAACTATTGTTACTGTATACTCCCTCGCTACTCCTATCTACTGAACTTTTCCCTCACACACATAAACTCTGAGAACACAAAACATTCATGCACTTGACTAACACAATTAGACACAGCTGACCAGCCCGTTAGATATTAACACTGAACACTCACAACTATCTCAAATCTCGTAACTCCAAGGCTTTATATTCAGGCGGGAATTCTCTCTCCCATTTCCCCTTCATATACAAACCCCAGTCGAACAATACACCAGTCAGATAACATTCCTTTGCAAATATACAGGGTCTAAGCAGCAACAAACAACAAAATACCTTTTCATCCTTGGAATGCTGGTTTGCAGAGGCACAGGCAATGTTCGCGGCTTTCACTGAGGTCCCACAATAAAGGATCACTTGGACAACGAAATATGGATCCCAGGTTCAACCTTTACAGATGTTGACCGAGCAGGAGTGAAACAGGCAAAAGGGGGGGTTGGCTGTACATTGCCAGATTCATTGTTTGCACAGAACTGCTTAATGCCTAAATGATGTAGTGGAAAGTTTAGCAGTAAAGGTCGAGAACCAAAAACCTAGTCATTGTGGTAGTCTACAAGCCTCCGGATGCAACATCCCAGCAATTCCAGGAACAGCTGGTTTAAAAATTGACACTGTCTGGGAAATCTTCCAGGCTCCTGCACCCCAACATTCTTGCTCCTGGGGGACTTCAACTTAAGGCACCTAAAATGGAGGCATATAGCAAATAATATTGGTTGCAGTAATAACACCAGGAGGCAGGCTCTGGATGAAAACTCACATCACACGAGCTTTTAAATCTCTGCACAAAATTCAATTTAAACCAGCAAATAATAGAGCCTACTAGGACTGGAGAATACACTAGACCTCATCTTTCACTAAAATGCGATCTGATAGAAATGTCACCATATCAAAAAACAATTACTCAGATCACAACATAATTGAGGTTTTCAGAATGTATGCGTGGAAGCCCCAGACCGACAAGATGGCGATAGTCCGAGGGAGCTTCCCAAATTCATCTGCAACTAACAAAAAATTAAAGTGGGACCAAGTTAAACCAAGTCCTAACCGATATAGCTGGGATGATTTACTAAACAACACAGACCCAAACTTAATGCCTAGAACAGATTAAATCCGGTGGCACTCGATGTATGCACCAAGGCTTATTCCTCTTAGGGAAAAAAGGAGGAGTAGATGTAAATAGAAGGAAGGCGCTCCCTTTTACAGGCGACGGGAAAAGAATAACAGAGCGGCTAAAAGAGGTCAATATTATTTGATGCGCAGGGAGACACGGGTCAGAAGAAATAGCAAGCATCGAACTTAAGCCTAAAGAATCCTTTAGGAGTCAGGGAATCGCGGGAAGTACTAAAAAGCCATAAATGAAATGAAAGAAACCAAAAGTATTTCTTCTCCTATGCCAAATCAAAATCGAGACAACGTCCAGTATGGGCCCCTACTTAAACAAGATGGGTTCCTACACAGTTGACAGCAAGGAAATGAGTGAGGCTACTCAATGTCCCAATATGACTCAGTTTTTAGCAAGCTCGCCTAACCTGACTGAGAGTCGGTGATCAAAATGATTTATTATGAGAGAGCCACTAAATTGGATTAACACAAAGGCCTATCCGATGTTATCGCTGACGCCAATGACTTCGAAACAGGCGATAAATGACATGCCCTTGCACTCTGACCCAGGGCCCAGACTCATGGAATCTGTGTTCATCAAGAACTGCAAGAAGCCCCTATCACGTGCCTTTTCCATCCTATGGAGAGGGAGCATGGATCACGGGGGGGTCGTCCTCAGTTATAATAAACAACGAACATAGCCCCACTCCACAAAGGGGGCAGTAAAGCAACAGCAAAGAACTACAGGACCAATAGCACTAACCTATCCCATATCATAAAAATCTTTGTTGAAAGGGTCCTAAGAAGCAAGATCACCACCCATCTAGAAACACATCGTTTACACAACCCAGGCAACATGGAGCGCTTTAGAACAGGTCGCTCCTGTCTGTCTCAATTACTGGATCACTACGACAAGGTCCTTAAATTGCACTTGGAAGACAAAAAGAATGCGATGTGGTGGGGATGTAATATATACAGACTTTGCACAAAAAGCTTCGACAAGTGTGACAATGCGTAATAGCGCCATAATGCGCGCGCTTAAAAGGGAATAACAGAAAAGTCGGTCGATGGGATCTATAATTTCCTCACTACCGAAACACAGAGAGTAGTCGTCAACAGAGTAAAGTCGAGGCAGCCCTACGGTGAAAGCTCTGTTCCACAAGACCAGTGACTAGCTCCCCATCTTGTTCCTCATCTCATTTCCGACATAGACAAGGATGTCAGCCACAGCACCGTTGTCTATCCTTTGCCAGATGACACCCGAATCTGCCGTGACAGTGTCTTCATTGCAGACACTGCAATCCTCCAGGCAGGACATCAACAAATCTTTTCAGTGGACTGCAGAAAACAATATGAAGTTCAACGATGAGAATTTTAATTACTCAGATATGGTAAACATGAGGGAAATTAAATCTTCATCAGAGTACAAAAACAAATTCTGGCCACAAAATAGAGCAAAACACCAACGTCAAAGACCTGGGGTGATTTTGTCGGAGGATCTCACATCAAGGACCTTAAACATTGTATCAATTGCTTCTGCTAGAAAAATGACAGAGATGGATAATGAGAACCTTCAAAACTAGGGAGGCAAGCCCTGATGACACTCTTCAGGTCACTTGTTCTATAATAGGCTGGAATATTGCTGCACTCTAAACAGCACTTTCAAGGCAGGTGAAATTGCCGACCTAGAAAAATGTACAGAGAAACTTTCACGGGCAGCGCATTACGGAGAATAAAACA
Organism: Cherax quadricarinatus; assembly: GCF_026875155.1. Lineage (NCBI taxonomy): Eukaryota > Metazoa > Arthropoda > Malacostraca > Decapoda > Parastacidae > Cherax > Cherax quadricarinatus. The sequence goes on along the minus strand of NC_069449.1, from coordinate 35,499,109 downwards.
CTCAATTACTGGGAGCGCTTGAGGTTTCTAAAACCTGTATTCCTGGGAACGCAGGGAAGGGAGCAGAATATACATGATTTATTACACCTGGGAAAAATCCTAGAGGGACTAGTACCGAACTTGCACACGAAAAATCACTCACTACGAAAGCAAAAGACTTGGCCAGGAGATGCACCATCCCCATGGAAAAGACAGGGGTGATCACTAGACGTTAAGAGACCATACATATAGTGTCAGGGGCCGAGACTGCTTCAACTGCTCCCGCACACCTAAGGGGGGGATTACCAACAGAACCCCTGGCAGTTTCCTTTCAAGCGGGCACTGGACAAAATAAAAGCACCGAAAGTCAGTTCCTGATCAGCCGGGCTGTGGCTCGTAGTTGTTTGCGGTTGCAGCCAGCTGCAACAGCCTGGTTTTGATCAGGCGCGATCCACCAGGAGGCCTGGGTCAACAGACAGGTGCGCGGGGGGCGTTGACCTGAAACTCTCTCCAGGTAAAACTCCAGGTAAACCTATTCGACATTTTGTCTATAAATGTCCCTGCTAAAACCCTAATTCTACTGTTACCATTAACGTGCCTCATAGCCCATGACACGAAAATTTAATTCGGCCACAACGTACGATACCGCACGTTGTACAGCAGGTCAACCCACTACATCAAAGCTCAACGCCCGGAGTAACGACAAAACTCCCCCCACCAAACAACAAAACCTACTGAACCACTCTCGTACATTACCCTAAAGTACTCACAGATAATACACAACGTGAAAGCAGATTCCTCCATCCCGCACGCTGGACAACCTCAGTCTTCCCCCAAACGCCTATTATACAACAATCACCCCGGACGGCAAGATTCCATGTAAAAATTTAAAAAAAACTTCCCGTACTTGTGCAGGCAGGACACAACTGTTGAACTCGCCTCCATAAATTACCCCATGCATACATGGGATTTTACATTCTTCAACTAGCACCACGCCTATCCCTAACCCACCCTTTTTCTAAGGTACATAAATTTTACACAGCACACATCCCTCATGTTCAATAATATGCAAAGCATTGACGTTGCTCCAAATTAAATTCTCACCTCTCCAACCCTGCGCAGGTCGTGATACAAATCACATTAACCCGCCATGCATCCCACCCAGGTCGGAGGGAAAACGACACTTCACGATAATGCCATTGACATGAGCCTCTTGAGGAATGCGACCCAAACCCTCCCTGATGCACTGGTGTCTCCACCACTGCTCTTGTGAGCCAATCGCAACCTGAACCCCACAAAAATCGATAAACTCTATGCAAAAGACGTTTGACGTCCCCCTGCAACAGAGGATACAGTGCAGCAACGTGCCAGACTTTGCTATAAAGCAGGACATTAATGACCACCACCCTCTGATGCAGGGTTAAATGTCATGGCCGTAGACTATTTAAGTGCCCCAAGACACTATGTACAACCCTCCCCGAATTGCATGCCCTCATCTGATCAACCTCCTGCATATAATGAATACCACATATAGTGATACCACCAACCACAGTCCACCCCTCTGCATCCACCCCATCCCCCACCCACTCCCCCAACTCCATAACCTTCGATATTTCTCTATTAGCACCATCCCTGTAGCCTTGCCAAATATGTCAACAAGTCTCCCAACAAAACCCAATTGCTCCCGTGAACATAATAACACAGTAGTATCATCTACATAACCCACAAGGGTCGGTCGACCACTACTCAGACCCCACGATGTCTCTACTCCCCGCCCACAAACAGCCCAGTAAAAAGGGTCCTGCATACATGCAAAAAGCATTTGAGACATGGGGCATCCCTGACGAATGCCCCTGCTCAAGTGTACAAAAACACCTAACTTGCCATTAATTTGTACTTTAAATCCCGCTCTATTGTACAACAAACGGGCCCACATGATGACCTCATTTCCAAAACCCTGCCATCTCATAAATTTCCACAGAACCTCCCTTTCCACACTATCAAAAGCGGCTCGCCAGTCTAAAGCCAAAACACCACCCCCACCCCTCACCCCGCATTCCTCAACAAACTCCCTTGATATTCCCATGACCATCATACATTGACCTACCTGGCACACCAAACTGACTCTTATGGATTACCTTATCAAACACTTTCTTAATTCTATTCATCAAAATTTTTGCATATAGTTTATAGTCACTACACATCAACGATATGGGATGGTAGTCCTTAATCGCTAATGGCACATCACATTTCCTAAGACCAACACTGCCGTACGCTGAGACAGACCTAACACCCCCCCCCTCTCCTTCATCACATTGAGTAAACAAACCATAAAAGACTGTATTACCTCCCAATGTTTGATATAAAATTCACAAGGGATGCCATCAATGCCTGGAGCCTTCCCCTTACTCATTCCTTGTAGTGCCTCCCACACCTCTGCCTCAGATATAGGCCCACCCATGAGAAGGCGATCATAATCATTTAACTCGCATCGTACTCCTCTCCCCAAATCCTGTATCGCATGCTCACTCACGTCTTTACTTTGCATCTGGAGCTTACTCCAAGTATCGACATAAAAACTTATCCCCTCAGTTGTTGTTAAGACCTGTCCCTCACTATACCTGTCAACTTCATCCTGCACCACTAAACTCACAATTTCAGTCGCTTTTTGCCTTTGTGTCTGACTTTGTAAGACACAAGCAGACGGCTTGTCACCCCACAAAGCCTCCTCCACCCCACTCGAAATGCGCGCCCCATCGAAAACCTTATTTTTCATACCCGGATTTGTTCTTTAATAGCGTCGATCTCATCCACTGGGTAAACCCCAGATGCCTCTCTCTGCGCATAACATTGTCGTAGATGACCCTCCAGGTACCTCTGAAAAACATATTCCAAGCGAGTGGCCTCCTTACCCCGATGTGCATAAAAATTCTTAATTCGAGGCTTCACAACCTCATCCCACCGTCGTACTAAATCCCACCCCTCCCAGGAGTCTACTTCCATAGACGCCCAGAAGTCCATGAATAGTTCCCTATCATCCGCACTTTGTAGCATCTGCATATTCAGTTTCCAGTATCCCTGAAAACTATGCGGGAGACGCCCCCAGTCGAGCTCTACAAAAACTCCCCAGTGGTCGGAGAAAAAGACATTCAATACACGCACATTGATTACGACCACCCGCCGAGACACATACACCCTATCTAAACATGCTGCATAGCCCCTACGCACAAAAGTATGCTGAATCCCCAAGTCACGTCCTCCACGTACATCTACCAACCTCAACCCAAACAACAAGTCACCCAAAACAAGCGAACAGAAACCCGCCCCCCTCGGTTCAACGTCTTTACGGCGCACCACACAGTTCCAGTCACCAGTGGGCTGCAGAAAACAATATGAAGTTCAACGATGAGAAATTTCAATTACTCAGATATGGTAAACATGAGGAAATTAAATCTTCATCAGAGTACAAAACAAATTCTGGTCACAAAATAGAGCGAAACACCAACGTCAAAGACCTGGGAGTGATTATGTCGGAGGATCTCACCTTCAAGGACCATAACATTGTTCAATCGCATCTGCTAGAAAAATTGACAGATGGATAATGAGAACCTTCAAAACTAGGGAGGCCAAGCCCATGATGACACTCTTCAGGTCACTTGTTCTATCTAGGCTGGAATATTGCTGCACTCTTAACAGCACTTTCAAGGCAGGTGAAATTGCCGACCTAGAAATGTAAGAGAACTTTCCTCGGGCCGCATATACCCGGGGATAAAACCAATCAATTACGGGCAAACGCTTGAGGTTTCAAACCTGTATTCCCTGGAACGCGGAGGGAGAGATACATGATTTATACCACCTGGAAAATCCTAGAGGGACAAGTAACCGACTTGGGACACGAAAATCACTCACTACGAAAGCAAAAGACTTGGCAGACGATGCACCATCCCCAATGAAAAGCAGGGGTTGTCACTAGCACGTTAAGAGACCATACAATAAGTGTCGGGGCTCGAGACTGTTCAACTGCCTCCCAGCACACATAAGGGGGATTACCAACAGACCCTTGGCAGTCTTCAAGCTGGCACTGGACAAGCACCTAAAGTGAGTTCCTGATCAGCCCGGGTGTGGCTCGTACGTTGGTTTGCGTGCAGCCCGCAGGGAAAAAGCCTGGTTGATCAGGCGCTGATCACCGGAAGCTGGTCACAGACCGGGCCGCGGGGGCGTTGACCCCCGAAACTCTCTCCAGGTAAACCGACCACTGTAATTTCTGGCAGAGACCTCAAATAATATACCAAGACATCTCTAACAAAAGCATTTTTAATATTAACATCATGTTCAGCCAGCCCATATACCTCTACAAAACCAACCCTTCTACTACCCCAATCCCCCACGACTCGCACAATGCAACCCTCCCCCCCTTCCTCCCAATGTCTCAACACAAACGGGCTGGTCGCTTTTATCAATGCAGCCACTCCACCTTTCAGACATCTGGAGTGAGTCACATAAATGTTATAACCATCCATCTCAAACAAACTTCCTACCTTATGGTTATGTTCTTGCAAAAAACACATATCCACTGCAAAACGATTCAACCACTCACGCACCTGCACACACTTTCTGGCAGATTTCAAACCATTAACATTAATAGTTACACACCTAACTGTGTTAAAGGTGGCTTTCCTCTAGGGGCTACCACTCCCTTTTTCTCTTTGCGCCGGCAAGCACCCAAGGCACTTCCCACACCTTTGGCAATCCCCGTGATATTACCTGCTGTCCTGGACTCGCGGGACCTCCCTCCACCCATGATTTCCAACCACGTCTTCTTCCCTGAACGTTGTCCAGGGGTCAAGACATCATCGGAGTCGGACGGGGTAGCCGCACGCTTCCTAGAAACAGCATCTTCAGACATGTCAGTACTTGGAGTGTTCTCCTTGTGAATTTCTGCCTCAACAGTATGAAATCTCGAACTCTCCAAATCTCGCACTTTAGCTATCTGATCAGCATCATCTGCACGTAATCTCCCCTCATCAGAACACGGCACAGAATCAGACTCATGCGATGCTAATAGATCACTCAACGCAGATACAATGTCGGCCTCCATATCACCTGCCTCTCATGCTAGAGAGATTTCACTGTTCACATGCTCCACCTTGTCAAGGGAGGCAGTCCCAGGTAGAGTCACACAAGATGACTCTATTAGCATGGCCCTATCAACCTCAGCACTCCATGATGTCAGAAGTGGCGAGTTCTCGACAACCTCCTCTTCCAGAGCCTGACGGGGTACCTCACCGTCAGGACGACGACCACACCCCGATGGTGGCTGGCGCTGAACACATTGAGCCGCTATGTGATCCAAAGCACCGCAGAGGTGGCAGGTTCTTCTCTGTCCAGGATGCGTAACGTACACCTGGGAACGAAAATCCTCCAGTTGTACGTACGAAGGAATTGGGTGACGCAGGGACATTTTCAATGTAAATGACCCCTCCTGAAGACCAGCATAGTGGCCGTCAGACCACCTACCCATGGTGACCAGGTGGATCTTCCCATAACGTTCAAAAACGTCACGTATATCAACGTCATTGGTCTCAAAAGGCACGTTTCGCACACGTACCCACGTATAGTATCGTGAAACGTCATGCAACTGGACAGAAACTCCTGGGGTGACTTGCTTGCTTATATCCTGGTACTGGGTCACAATCTTCTCGTAAATCTGAGTGTCACAAAACTTGACAAAGATCTGTGAAGTTCCATTCAAGGCGACGCCACACAAGGATTCACGTGAATGCCATATGTACACGAATGATTGCTGGCATTAACACATTTACGATCGCTGGGATAGAGCCTGCATTAGTTGAAAACAAACCCGT
>NC_069449.1:35477133-35492766 GCF_026875155.1 Cherax quadricarinatus | reverse complement strand
CTCCCTGGCAGTGCTGAAATACCGCCCCCCTTTTTCTTCGTCGACATTTAAAAGTTCCTCAAAATATTCTTGCCATCTACCCAATCCCTCCATTCCTCCATCTACTACCTCCCCTACTCTATTTTAACTGACAAATCTATTCGTTCCCTAGGCTTTCTTATTTGTTTAATTGACTCCAAAATTTTTTCTTATTTTCATTAAAATTTCTTGACAGTGCCTCTCCCACTCTATCATCTGCTCTCCTTTTGCATTCTCTCACCACTCTCTTCACCTTTCTTTTGCTCTCCATATATAAAGTAAAAAGACACAAGTGCAACTAATGTGACATTTTATTGTGGCAATGTTTTGTCCCCCAGGACTTTATCAAGCCTTTACAAAAAATACATGAACACAGAGGGGTAATATCTTAAACACTCAGGCGACCTTCTAAAACCGGGCATCTGAAACCTCTCCATCCGTAACAAGAAACTAAGCAGTTTGGACTGACTTTCCCTCTTCACAAAAGTACCTACCCACAAAACCCCATCAAGGTTCTATGATGTAAAGTCATCAGGACCTTAATCTTCCTCTACCCTCCCGGAGATTTTTTTGACTTGATTGAACTCCGTGTTAATTTAAACTGTTTTTCTTTCAATAACAAGCTCTACAAACAAACCCCTACGGCATGGGAATGGGGTCCCCCATCAGTGCATCCTAGCCAACTTATACATGGAACACCTAGAGCCCGAACACTTCGCCAACATCACCCCTTCAAGTGTCACTTGGTTACTTTAAACGTGGACGACATCCTCGTAATAACTCCCAAACGTTTTGATGTACAGAATCTTCAGGCAAGGCTCAACGCAGTTGAACCGGCGATCCAGTTTACACTAGAAGAAGAGTCCAATGACAAGCTACCTTTCCTCGACGTCCTCATTCACAAAGTAGACAACAACCTAAGACTTCAAGTTTATCGGAAACCTACCAATAAAAATGATCTCACACACTTCTATTCCAGTCAAGATAGCAAGACCAAAAGAGGCATCACATCGGGTTTTTCCTAAGAGCATACCGAATTGTAGTCCTGAGTTTCTTGACGAGGAATGAAACATACATTCACCAAACATTCACTGAGTTAAACATTTTCCTTCCTTTTTCATCAAAGACTGAAAGAAAAGAGCTCTTCAGATCATTAATTCTCCATGCACCAACACCACTCCCAACAAAGTTATAATTCTTCCCAACAGCCAGGTTGCACTGAACGTTTCTAAAGTACTTTCACAAGCTAACACCAGAGTCGCCATCGCTTCTAGAACTTCAATAAAGGATCTAACCAGGACAAAATCAAAAGCACCACGAACCAGTCAACGCAGGAGTTTACACAATACCCTGTGGAGGCTGTGACAAAATTTATGTAGGTGAAACAGCAAGAACCTCAACCCCGCCTCAATGAACACTTTACGCATGTAGGAACGATAACTTGAACAACGCCTGTGTACAACACTGAAATTCCACCAATCATCTCATGAAATTCAGGGACGCCCAATTAGTGATAAAAGAAACTAATTTCCGCAGACGCAAGTGCCTCGAATCAGCACTGATCGCTGTTTCGAAACAATTAAACAAAACAACGCCAGCTTCACCATCTCTGAAGTCTTAGCAAGAACCCTCCTGAAAACAGAAAAACCCTGCCATCACATAGCCCTCTCCTGTTATACTACAACAAAGCACATTACAGAGAGTGACACTGAAACAGGTTTGCCTCTATCCAGTCTATATTTGTCCAACCTATTTTTATGTTACCCAAGAATAGCTTTTATATCATTTTACTCATGTACAAATTAATTGCTCTACCATATTGTTTTACTACTACTACTACAACTTAATTCACTACTACTACTACTACCACTAGTATTGCACCTCACTCTGAGCCTATATATACCCTCGTGTCCATGTATTGTTTGTAATGGCTTGATAAAGCTCCTGGAGAGCGAAACGTTGCCACAATAAATGTCACATTAGTTTGCACTTGTGTCCTTTTACTTTACATATTGTCCCGTAATTCAAACCAACTTTATTACACTCTCCATATACTCTATCTCTTTATAACACTTCTACTTGTAAAAACCTCTCATAAGCTACCTTTTTCTCTTTATCACACCCTTTACTTCATCATTCCACCAATCACTCCTCCTTCCTCCTGTACCCACCCTCCTATAACCACAAACTTCGCCCCAAAATTCTAATACTGCATTTTTAAAACTATTCCAACCCTCTTCAATCCCCCCACTATTCATACTTGCACTAGCCCACCTTTCTGCCAATAGTTGCTTATACTCACCCGAACTTCCTCCTCCCTTAGTTTATACACTTTCACCTCCCTCTTACTTGTTAATAACAAAAAAGGCACAATACCGTGACTGGAACGATACACAAATAACCCGCACATAAGAGAAGCTTACGACGACGTTTCGGTCCGACTTGGACCATTTACAGTCACACTAACCAGAAGTGGGGCAGGACGGCTATATATAGGCAGGAAGAGGTGGTGGTGGTGGTGGTAGTAGTGGTGGTGGTAGTAGTGGTGGTGGTAGTAGTGGTGGTGGTAGTAGTAGTACAAGAATGGTAATAAACCGACAAGATGAAATTAAGACACATGCGCAACACCCCGGGCATCCCTATCGTAGATGTTTCGCCATCCAGCCAGCCACTGGATGGCGAAACGTCCACAACAAAGGGCAACCAGATGCCGCACATGTGTCTTAATTTCATCAGTAGTTGTAGTAGTAGTAGTAGAAAGTAGTAGTAGAGAGGTAGTGGTAGTAGTAGAAGTGGGGAATAAGGAGGACAGCCAGTCAAATACAAAGGAAGGGAGCACTGCAAGAGAGCTAGGTGCCCACAGAGGGAGAGCAAGCGCACAGAGGTGCGTGAAAGGGGAAGTGGTGAAATAAATGAAGAAGGAACAGAAACACGAGACAGAAGAGAGAAAGACAACCCAGAGGAGAAAAGGAAAGAGGAAAGGGGAAGAGGGAGAGGGAGAAGAAGAAAAAGAAAAAGAAAAAATGAGGAGTCAGGTTTTAAATCACGGGTGTTCTGAAGTTTGGAGCATTTTACAATGTAGTGGAAGAGGAAGGGATCTACAGAGACGAAGCCAGGGCTAAGGTTCATACAAGGAAAGTTGTTTATTAGAGAGGATTCAACTAGACGGCGACTGTTCGAGTTGGAAGTAGGGGAAGACAGTTTTAGCAGAAGACCAGTCAATAGGATGGCTATGATCTCTGACGTGACAGAAAAGAGCATTGTTAGTGTCGGCAAGCCTAACACAAATTTTTTTGCTCCCTAAGTCTGTCAGAAAGAGATCACCAGTTTTCTCCGAAGTATTGAAAGAGGGCAGGAGGAGCAAGAAATAAAGTAGACACCAGGAACATCAGTAGAGGGGGAGAGGTATGAACGAGATTACTGCGAAGAGTGTTTTGTCTGGCGGAAGGTAAGCTTGATGTCTAAGGATGGAAGAATTGTTGAGATTAGAAAGACCGGAAATGTAGGGAAGGCAGAGGATAGAAGAGTTCCAGGAGTAGAGAGTTTGGGAGAGAAAAATTGCATTTAGCACGTGAGAGGGGAGAGTCTATGAAATGGGAAGGGTAGCCAAGACGGAAGACGAAATTGTAAAGTGGAAATTTCTACTGGAAGAAACTGAGGATCACAGATGCGGAGGGCACGGAGAAAGAGGGAGATCAGAACACTTTTCTTGACAGGGAAGCATGATAGGAAAAGTAGTGAATGTACATGCCACTGTGCATAGGTTTTCGGTAAACAGAAAAGAAAACCTGTATCTGAGCGGTGGACATGGACATCAAGGAAAGGAAGCAAGGAATTAGATTCCCATTCAGCTTTAAACTTAATGGAAGGGCAAGATTATTTTCCTCTTGTCCCATCTACCTCTTACTCTAAATTGTAGCTACAACTAAATAATGATCTAATATATCAGTTTTCCCCTCTAAAAACAAGTACATCCTGAGCCTACCCATCAACCTTTTATCCACCAATATATAATCTAACAAACTACTTTCATTACGTAATGAACTCTTCATAACACTATTAATTTTCATTTTAAAAACAATTTTAGAATTTAAGCACATCAGTATATTTCTCACCAAGGCAGGACAACCCAATAAGGAAAACAGTCACAAATCACTCAATGCCTAGCTACCTTTCTGGAAGTACATGGACAACCCATTTTAAGTGATATACCAAAACGCAAATCCCCAGCCATGCATCAGAGTGCAGGTACCTCTAAATACTCAAGTTGGGCAAAATATTTTTAAAAATTTAAAAACACAAACAAGCAATACTAATGACTGAGTTCAGCTGAAGCTGACAGAAAACATGCTTAAGGTGGATTCATCTGCAAGAGTATGACCAATTAAGTATTATGACAACATATGTGAGTGAATTATTCAACGTACAAAACAAAAACTTTCCTGAATGATACTTACTGGTCTTTGATTGGCCAGTCAGGGAAGCGTTCCACATCACATAAATGTTTCAAGTAGTAAATATCACAGAATAGTTCATGCTGCAGCTGAGGGTAAGTGATATGTGGGATTAGCAACAGTAACTGGTAAAGGGCCCGAGTGTTGCTCATGAGAGGGAGGAGTGAAGTCTGCTAGGTGCGACGCCAATTTTTCAATCATGTGTCTGCGCATTTCATTACTCCAAATTACCTACAAAATGTGGTGATAGTTAATAAACACATTAGAAAAGTTATTTATAATGAAAAGCAGAATAAAAGTCAAAATAATTACACAACAAAAGAATGTAACATTTACAGGCTATTCGGTACCTCTGGAGTGTCAAATTCTCCTAAAAGATCTCAGCAAATTTATCAGCACCATAATTCTCAAGATAGCAGACCATAGCCTCAGGAAGAATCTGGCCCAAGATACTCTGGTTCATGATGTCTCCACCAGTGTTCTGTTACAGCATGGTAAGAGAATGATTAATATTAAGGCAACAACATGGTGAAATCTATTGAGTATAACAAATGATTGAATGAGTCATGCATGCATATTTTTTACATTCAATACTAATTCACAACAATTTACATGCATATGTACTTCATAGTCAAAATTTCTAGTACAGTGGTACCCTGAGTTTCGTACAGCTCCCAACTCAAACAATTATGTAAGTGTATTATTGTAAGTGCTTTTGTAAGTGTATTTTTGGGGGGTCTGAAATGGACTAATCTAATTTACATTATTCCTTGTGGGAAAAAATTCATTCAGTAATGGCACTCGAACAGCCTTTTGGAACGAATTATGGCTGAAACTCCGGGTACCACTGTACAATAGCACTTACCTCCTCTGCTCTGAATGACTGCTGCATATGAGACATGTGGAGGAATCGCCCAATAGGCAGCACATTCGAGCCCATATACATGAGGATGAAGTAAAATACTCCTGTTGTGTACACTGTTGAAATGTTTGGATTGTCTTGCATGATCTCCACTAAAAGTGTAGAAACCTATTTGAAGTAAAATAATGTAACATTCTTACAAACATCCAATAAAGCTGACAGAGAAAAGCCCTTCAGTCACAGTAGTTTAGTGATAGCTCTAGATCAACAATTTATTCTTATAATAGAAGCAATTGGATAAGTTTTAACCAAACAGAAAATGTTAATAAAACTATTAATGACATCTATAAAATGTAATTTAATATATATCATAAGATTAATGGTCCAGCTGCACAAGTTGTGTTTGTTTCATACACAAGTATAGAGATGGGTTTAAGAACTAAAAATATTAAATAAATAAATTTTCTGCATATACAGATACAGTATCTAAATCTGACATTTAGAAACAAAATTTATTTTTGAAACAAACCCAACAGCACTCTAAAGATGAATTCTCATGAAAAACTGGTTGGCAACTTCATAAGTAAACTGTAATTAACATGAAATTCAAACACTCCCCTCAAAAGCTTCAATGTAATCTTTAATCATTATAACAACAAACAAAAAAAATTGTATTCTTAAATTACCTTTTCAACTAGGACTGGGTCAAAAGTGAGCAAATAATTGGACAATGTGTGGAAGAGAGAGTGGGTCAGAGAGCAGCCGCTTGATGCGAGGTAGTGGACGTATAACTGCTCCGTCGTCTGTCCGTGACGGAAAGTATCTACACATGGTGATGAGCATGTTTAGGATGAGGGTTGCAAGGTCACTTTCTGTCATGACTGCATTAGCCTGAAAATAAAGCATATTTTAAAAATTTAACATGTGATGCAGTTTGCATACTTTGAGGTGAACAAATATATCTAGATGTACTTATTAACATAAAGTAGAGAATGGAGTTGAACATTAGCTTACTCCAAAACATAAGAGAATACTGTAATGCCTTTATTATTCTGATCTCATATGCTAAAATAACAAATAGTAATAATGATCTTACAGTTGCAGCCATAGACCACTTGAGTTGGGGTATACTACTCAGAGGGTGCCAGCCATCCATACCCTGTGCCCAACATAGCGTTTTGGGTTTATGGTGCCGCTACTCCAAAAATCTTTAAGTTCCTTAAAACTAAATGGTCCAGCTCGTTCTTTGTTAATGCCCTGGAAAACAAATACCATGGGTTTAGTTAAATATTAACAATGCTGGTCAGTAATAACCCTAATGCAGAGAATTCAAAGCATGGAGATTAGGAGGAGGTGCAGGGTTACTAAAATATAATCCAGAAGGCTGAGGAGGGGTTGATGAGGGGGTTAGGACATTTAGAGAGGATGACCTGGAGGGTGTATAAATCTGTAGTAGAGGTAAAGGTTGGAGGGAGGGGGGTAAAAGAGGTAGGAAGGTAGGTAGGGGTAGGAGGATTGTGTGCTCACCTATTTCTGGTTACAGGGGTCGATTCACAGCTCCTGGCCCCACCTCTTCACTGCTAGGTCCACTCAGAGTGTGTGTGTACTCACCTAGTTGAGGTTGCAGGGGTCGAGTCCAAGCTCCTGGCCCTGCCTCTTCACTGGTCACTGTGTGTGTGTGTGTGTGTGTGTGTGTGTGTGTGTGTGTGTGTGTGTGTGTGTGTGTGTGTGTGCATGTGTGTGTGTGTATGTGTGTGCGCGTGTGTGCGTGTGCGCGTGTGTGTGCATTTTCATGTGTGCGTGTGCGTGTGTGTGTGTGTGTGTGTGTGTGTGTGTGTGTGTGTGTGTGTGTGTGTGTGTGTGTGTGTGTATGTGTGTGTGTGTGTGTGTGTGTGTGTGTGTGTGTGTGTGTGTGTGTGTGTGTGTGTGTGTGTGTGTGTGTGTGTGTGTGTGTACTCACCTATTTGTACTCACCTATTTGTGGTTGCAGGGGTCGAGTCCTAGCTCCTGGCCCCGCCCTCTTCACCGGTTGCTACTAGGCCCTCTCTCTCCCCACTCCATGAGCTTTATCAAACCTCGTCTTAAAACTGTGTATGGTTCCTGCCTCCACTACGTCATTTTCTAGGCTATTCCACTGCCTTACAACTCTATGACTGAAGAAATACTTCCTACTATCTCTCTGACTCATTTGTGTCTTCAACTTCCAATTGTGGCCTCTTGTTTCTGTGTCCCCTCCCTGGAACATCCTGTCTTTGTCCACCTTGTCTATTCCACGCAGTATTTTATATGTCGTTATCATGTCTCCCCTGACCCTCCTGTCCTCCAGTGTGGTCAGGCCGATTTCCCTTAATCTTTCCTCATAGGACATTCCCCTTAGCTCTGGAACTAACCTTGTCGCAAACCTTTGTACTTTCTCTAGTTTCTTGACGTGCTTTATCAAGTGCGGGTTCCAAACAGGTGCTGCATACTCCAGTATGGGCCTGACATACACGGTGTACAGTGTCTTGAATGATTCCTTACTAAGGTATCGGAATGCTGTTCTCAGGTTTGCCAGGCGCCCATATGCTGCAGCAGTTATCTGATTGATGTGTGCTTCCGGAGACATGCTCGGTGTTATACTCACCCCAAGATCTTTCTCCTTGAGTGAGGTTTGCAGTCTTTGGCCACCTAGCCTATACTCTGTCTGTGGTCTTCTGTGCCCCTCCCCCATCTTCATGACTTTGCATTTGGCAGGATTAAATTCCTGTGTGTGTGTGTGTGTATGTATGTGTGTATGTATGTGTGTGTGTGGCATGAATGTGTGTGTGTGGTGTGAATGTGTGTGTGTGGTGTGAATGTGTGTGTGTGTGGTGTGAATGTGTGTGTGTGATGTGAATGTGTGTGTGTGGTGTGAATGTGTGTGTGCAGTGTGACGTGTGTGGTGTGTTAGCGTGTGTGGTGTGTGTATGCGTGTGTGGTGTGTGTATGTGTGTGTGGTATGAGTATTTTATGTCGTTATCATGTCTCCCCTGACCCTCCTGTCCTCCAGTGTCGTCAGGCCGATTTCCCTCAACCTTTCTTCGTAGGACAGTCCCCGTAGCTCTGGGACTAGTCTTGTTGCAAACCTTTGCACTTTCTCTAATTTCTTGACGTGCTTGACTAGGTGTGGATTCTAAACTGGTGCTGCATACTCCAGTATGGGCCTGCATGGGTCGGAACGCTATCCGTAGGTTTGCCAGGCGCCCGTATGCTGCAGCAGTTATCTGATTGATGTGCGCCTCAGGAGATATGCTCGGTGTTATACTCACCCCCAGATCTTTTTCCTTGAGTAAGGTTTGCAGTCTTTGGCCATCTAAACTATGTTGTGTCTGCGGTCTTCTTTGCCCTTCCCCAATCTTCATGACTTTGCATTTATACTCAAGGAGCCAGTTGCTGGACCAGGCTTGTAGCCTGTCCAGGTCTCTTTGTAGTCATGCCTGATCCTCATCCGATTTGATTCTTCTCATTAACTTCACATCATCTGCAAACAAGGACACTTCTGAGTCTATCCCTTCCGTTATGTCGTTCACATATACCATATGTACTCAACTAGTTGAGGTTGCAGGGGTCGAGTCCAAGCTCCTGGTCCCGCCTCTTCACTGGTCGCTACTAGGTCACTCTCCCTGAACCATGAGCTTTATCGTACCTCTGCTTAAAGCTATGTATGGATCCTGCCTCCACTACATCGCTTCCCAAACTATTCCACTTCCTGACTACTCTGTGGCTGAAGAAATACTTCCTAACATCCCTTTGATTCATCTGTGTCTTCAGCTTCCAACTGTGCCCCCGTGTTGCTGTGTCCAGTCTCTGGAACATCCTGTCTTTGTCCACCTTGTCAATTCCTCTCAGTATTTTGTAAGTCGTTATCATGTCCCCCCTATCTCTCCTGTCCTCCAGTGTCGTCAGGTTGATTTCCCTTAACCTCTCCTCATAGGACATACCTCTTAACTCTGGGGACTAGTCTTGTTGCAAACCTTTGCACTTTCTCTAGTTTCTTTACATGCTTGGCTAGGTGTGGGTTCCAAACTGGTGCCGCATACTCCAATATGGGCTAACGTACACGGTGTACAGGTCCTGAACGATCCTTATTAAGATGTCGGAATGCTGTTCGAGGTTTGCTAGGCGCCCCATATGCTGCAGCATTTTATTTGGTTGATGTGCGCTTCAGGAGATGTGCCTGGTGTTATACTCTCCCAAGATCTTTTCCTTGAGTAAATGTTTGTAGTCCCCGGGCCCCCTAGACTGTACTCTGTCTGCAGTCTTCTTTGCCCTTCCCCAATCCTCATGACTTCCCATTTGGGTGGGATTGAACTCCAGGAGCCAGTTGCTGGACCAGGTCTGCACCCTGTCTAAAATCCCTTTGTATTTCGCCTGGTCTTCGATCGAATGAACTCTTCTCATCAACTTTCACGTCATCTGCAAACGGGGAAAACCTGGGAGTTTTTTCCCTTCCGTCATGTCATTCACAAATACCAAAACAGCACTGGTCCTAGGACTGACCCCTGTGGGACCCCGTCTGGTCACAGGTGCCCACCTGACACCTCGCCACGTACCATTACTCGCTGCTGTCTTCCGACAAGTATTCCCTGATCCATTGCAGTGCCTTCCCTTTTATCCCTGCTTGGTCCTCCATTTTTTGCACTAATCTCGTGTGTGGTACTGTGTAAAAACCGCCTTCTTGCAGTCCAAGAAAATGCAATCCACCCACCCCTCTCTCCTCTTGCCCTTACTGCTGTCACCATGTCATAGAACTCCAGTAGGTTTGTGACACAGGTTTTCCCGTCTCTGAAACCATTTGTCTGCTGGTGATGAGATCATTCCTTTCTAGATGTTTTCCACTATTTTTCTCCTGACAATCTTTTCCATGATTTTCCCATGCAATACATGTCAGTGAACACTGGTCTGTATTTTTAGTGCTTCATGTCTGTCTCCTTTTTTAAAGATTGGGACCACATTTGCTGTCTTCCATCCCTCAGGCAATCTCCCTGTTTCGATAGAAGTATTGAATATCGTTGTTAGGGGTACACATAGCGCCTCTGCTCCCTCTCTCAGGACCCATGGAGAGATGTTATCTGGCCCTATTGCCTTTGAGGATCTAGCTCACTCAGAAGCCTCTTCAACTTTTTCCCTTTGGGTTTTGTGTGTACTGTGTCCAGCACATGGGGGTGTACCCCGCCTCTTCCGTCTTTCTGGAGCCACTTCTGTCTCCTCTGTGAACACTTCTTTGAATCTCTTGTTGAGTTCCTCACATACTTCACGGTCATTTCTTTTTTGTCTCCCCTCCTTCCTTCCTTAGCCTGATTACCTGGTCCTTGACGGTTGTTTTCTTCCTGATGTGGCTGTATAACAGGTTCGGGTAAGATTTGGCTTTTGCTGCTATGTCGTTTTCATATTGACGTTGGGCCTCCCTTCTTATCTGTGCATATTCGTTTCTGGCTCTACGACTGCTCTCCTTTTTCTCCTGGGCCTTTGCCTTCTATATTTCTTCCATTCCCTAGCACACTTGGTTTTTGCCTCCTTGCATCTTTGGGTGAACCATGGGCTCATCCTGGCTTTTTCATTATTCCTGTTACCCTTGGGTACAAACCTCTCCTCAGCCTCCTTGCACATTGTTGCTACATATCCATCATCTCATTAACTGGCTTCCCTGCCAGTTCCCCTGTCCCACGAACCTCATTTCAGGAAGTTCCTCATTCCTGTGTATTTCCCCTTTCCTGTATTTGGTTTCATTTGTCCTGGCCTCCTGCTTCCCCCTCCATTTGTAGTTCTACTGTGTATTCGAAGCTCAAACCACATGATCGCTGGGCCCCAAAAGGGGTCTTTCATATGTGATGTCCTCAATATCTGCACTACTCAAGGTGAATGCTATGTCCAGCCTTGCTGGTTTCAAACCTCTCCTCTCTCTCTTGAGTGTCCCCTTACGTGTTGGTAACATGAAGTTTTCCAGTACCACCTCCATCATCTTAGCCCTCCATGTATCTTGGGCCCCCATGTGGCTCCAAGTTCTCCCATTTTATCTCCTTGTGGTTAAAGTCGCCCCTGATCAGGAGCTTTGCCCTGCATGCATGACTCTTCTGGCCACTGCAGCCAGTGTGTCCAACCATCGCTCTATTGCTCTCGTCATAAAACGCTTGCCTTGGCCTCCTGCTGTTCTGTGGTGGGTTATACATCACTGCAATTATCACCTTGGGACCTCCAGAGTGAAGCATTCCCGTTATGTAAAACACTTCTTCTCTCCGCTGCTCCTCTCTCCAGCTCATCAAAATTCCATCGGTGTTTGATCAGCCAATGCCACTCCTCCACCCCCCCTGTTTTCCCCTGTCTTTTCTCAGGATCTGGTATCCCGCTGGAAAGATGACATCTGTTATCATACCTGTAAGCTTGGTTTCTGTGATCGCTATGATGTCTGGTGATGCCTCTTTGACTCTTTCGTGCCACTCCTCCCACTTGTTTGTTATTCCATCAGCGTTTGTGTACCATACCTTCAGTTTCCTTTCCAACACTGTGGTTTGGGTGGCCTGTGGGGGTGGGAGACCTGGTAGCATACTGTGGGATTCTATGGTTGGGGGTTGGGTGGAAGCTGTGGGTATGGATTGTATTGTGTGTTGGGATGGTGTGATAGGTTGTGGGGTTCTGAGGATAGTTGTGTGTGTGCTTGCCCTTGCTGCTCTGTTTTTGCTCTGACTGACCTCTGCTGGTTCCATCCTTGTCTCCTTTCCTAGCTCCTTTCGCTTTTTTGTCCCTCCCCTCAGCTGCTGTCTCTCTGTTTTTTGTTCTGTCCCCTGTCTAGGAACACTTTTTGTACTCTTTTCCCAGCCCCTTCAACCGTGGTTTCTCTTGGAGGATCCTGTTCCGCACTGTTTTTTGTCCTGAGAATCAGCTTGATCGGTCGGGTTTTTCCCCTTCAAGTACCCCCCTATTCTCTGAAAATTTACAATCTCATCCATGTCTTCTCCCCCTATTTCCATGATGATTTTCTCAATCTCCTTCCTTTCTTCCTGCCGTCTTTTAGTGTGTGTCCCCTTTTTCCCCTCTCTCCCGAAGCCCATGGATAATCACTGATTTTGCCCTTTCCTCCTCCCATTGCCTCTCCGTCTGATTTTTCCAGTGGCTCTTGGTAGCATGGTTGTGCCTCAGCATTCGACCTATCTCCCTCTCCATCTGCACCCATCTGCTCTTCCCTTCCACTCCCTGGCCCTTCTTTGCAGGCTGATATGACCTTAGCATAATTCATATCTCCTTCCTTCCTGTTCAGCCTCTCAGCTTCGTATGGTGTGTCTTCTCTGGTCACTACCCCTGAGACTTGCTTCAGCCTGTTTACCTCAAATTCTAGGACCTTTACCCTGGCTACTGCAGTTTTGACTTGTGCCTCCCAATTCTTCGTCTCCTTCTCCCAAACCCCTTTTCCCATTTCACAGAGAGCCTTTTCCCCCATTTTTTCAGAAAGCTCTCCTAATTTTTTCTCTCCCATTCTTGCCTATCCTTTTCCACTGCTCCTCCATCCATTCCCCCTACCCGTACCATTGTCATCTGATTTCCCCGATTCCTGCGAGTCCCAACCATTTTTTTTTAGTGAAAGAGAGAGAAAGAAAAAGAAAAAGGGGGGGAGAGTGAGAGAGAGGGAGAAAGAGAGAGAAGGGAGCCTAGAAGGAGGGGAAAAGAAGAGAGGAAGAGAGAGAGAAAGCATTAGAGGGAAAAGAGAGAAGATGAAAAGGATGAGAGAGAGAGAGAGAGAGAGAGAGAGAGAGAGAGAGAGAGAGAGAGAGAGAGAGAGAGAGAGAGAGAGAGAGGGGAGAGAGAGAGAGAGAGAGAGAGACAGGAGAGAGACAGAGAGAGAGAGAGAGAGAGACAGAGAGAGAGACAGAGAGAGGAAGAGAGAGAGAAGAGAGAGAGAGAGAGAGAGAGAAAAGAGAGAGAGAAAAAAACAGAGAGAGACAAGAGAGACAGAGGAGAAAGAAAAGACAGAGAGAGACAGAGAGAGACAGGAGAAAACCAGAGAGAGACAAGACGGGAAAAGAGAGAGAGAGAGAGAGAGATGGGGGGGGAAAGGAAGGGTTAGGGGGTCACTTCACAGAAGGTTAAAAACCTGTAATGACTCACCTATTGTACTCACCTATTGGGGGTTTTGCGGGGGTCAAGTCCGAGCTCCTGGCCCCGCCTTTTTCCTATCGTACTAGTCATCCCCCTGACCGTAGTTTACTCCCTCTGCTAAAAAGCTATGAGGGATCCTCCTCCACTACTCGCTTCCCAAACTATCCACTTACGACTACTCGTGTGGTGTGTTGTGTTGTTGTTTGGGTTTTGGTGTTGTGTGTTGGGGGTGGTGTGTTGGTGGTTGTTTTTGGTGGTGTGTGGGGTGGTGTGTTTTTTGTGTGTGTTGGTGTGTGTGTGTTGGTGTTGGTGTGGTGTGGTGTGTTGGGGGGTGTGGTGTTGTGTGTGGTTTGTGGTTGTGTTGGTGTGTGTGTTTTGGGTGGTTTGTGTTGGTTTTTGGTGTTTTTGTGTGTGGTTTTTTGGTGTGTTTGGTGTGTGTGTGTTGGTGTTTTGGTTGTGTGTGGGGTTTTTGGTGTGTTGTATGGTTGTGTGTATGGTGTGTGTGTATGGGGTGGGGTATGGGTGTGTGTGTAGGGTGGGTGTTGGTGTGTGTGTGTATGGTTTTGGGTATGGTTGGTGTATGGGTGGTGTAGGGTGGTGTTGAAATGGTGTGTGTGTGTATGGGGTGTGTGTGTAGGGTGTGTGTGTGTCACTAGGTGTGTGGTGTGACCTCTAGTACAGGAAAAGACTATGCTATAATTTAAATTGCCGGGCATACCAAAAAAGGGGAAAAAAAAGAACAAAAACATCCAGGCCATGGAAAACCTGGTAGCCCAGCCCTAAAAGGGAGAGGTTTTTATGCCAGGAAGGAAAAAAAACGGCAGGGAAAAGGCAGAAAATTTTACCCAAAACCAGTCATTCCTGGGGTGGAAACCCCAGTCAATGGCCTCCCCCCTCCAAACCAAAAGATTTCAGATACTATGCCCAAAAAAAAACCCCCCCATACCAACAATACCCCATCCAATGACATTCTTTTTTTCAAATTAAGGGTCTAAAGCCAGCAACAAACAACAAAATACCTTTCATCCGTGACTGCTTGCAGAGGCAAAAGGCAATTTTTCCGGCTTTCACTGAGACCCACTAAAGGATCACTTAGACAACGAAATATGATCCCAGGTTAAAAACCTATACAGATGTGACCAGGGGTAAACAGAAAAAGGGGGGGGGGGGGTTGGGCCTGTACATTGCAGTCACTTGTTTGCACAAAAACTGCTTAATGCCTCAAATGATGTAGGGGAAGTTTTAGCAGTAAAGGTCAAGAACCAAAACCTAGTCATTGTGGTAGTCTACAAGCCTCCGATGCAACATCCCAGCAATTCCAGGAACAGCTGTTAAAAATGACCCACGGGTCTGGAAAATCTTCCAGCTCCTGCACCCAACATCTTGCTCCTGGGGGATTCAACTTAAGGCACCTAAAATGGAGGAATATAGCAAATAATATTGTTGCAGTAATTTAACACCAGGAGGCAGCTCTGATAAAAATTCACACTCACACGAGCTTTTAAATCTCTCCCACAAAATTTTCAATTTAAACCAGCAAATAATAGAGCCTACTAGAATGGAGAATACACTAGACCTCATCTTCACTAACAATGATGATCTGATAAGAAATGTTCACCATATCAAAAACAATATACTCAATCACAACATAATTGAGGTTCAACACGTATGCCCCAGAGCCCCAGACCGACATAATGAGATTAGTCACGGGAGGGATTCACCAATTCAACTTCAAAAACAAAAACATAAAGTGGGACCAAGTAAACCAAGGGCCTAACTGATATAACTGGAAGGGTTACTAAGCAACACAGACCCCCAAATTATGCCCAGAACAGATTAACTTGGTGGCACTCGATGTATGTACAAGACTTATTCCTCAGAAAAAAAAGGAGGAGTAGATGTAAAATAGAAAGAGACAAGCGCTCCTTTACAGGCGACGGAAAAAAATAACAGAGCGGCTAAAAGAGGTCAATCTATCTGAAATGCGTAGGGAGACACTGGTCAGAGAAATAGCAAACATCGAACTTAAGCTAAAGGAATCTTACAGGAGTCAGGAATCGCGGGAAGAACTAAAAGCCATAAATGAAATCGAAAGAAAACCCAAAGTATTTCTTCTCCTATGCCAAATCAAAGTCGAGAACAACGTCCATATTGGTCCTTACTTTAAAAAAGATGGTCCTACACAGATAC
>NC_069449.1:35434369-35476633 GCF_026875155.1 Cherax quadricarinatus | reverse complement strand
CGAATGACTATTTGCGAGTCAATCTACGATTAGCGAGCCAATGTTTTGACGAAAATATCGTTACGATTTCCGAAAACTACGACTATCGAGCCCTACGATTATCGAGGGACCACTGTATATATATCCTTTTTTTTCTTCTTTTTCTTTTCAACAAACCAGCCGTATCCCACCAAGGCAGGGTGGCCCAAAAAGAAAAACAAAAGTTTCTCTTTTTAAATTTAGTAATTTATACAAGAGAAGAGGTTACTAGCCCCTTGCCCCCAGCATTTTAGTCGCCTCTTACAACACACATGGCTTACGGAGGAAAAATTCTGTTCCACTTCCCCATGGAGATATACTATATACTTATACAGTGTATATATATATTCCATTTTTGTTTACACATTACCTGTCTCCCACATTCCCATTCATTTAAGTACAAAGATCAACCTACCAAAGAAAGAGTATTTGGGTATCTCAAAACCCTCTGGATCTTGCCAGCCAGTGCAGTTACAAACGACCTTGTCAACAAGAGCTGTGACAGGCAAGATGGGCACGGCCTCACCAGCGCTCTTCTCCTGCACTTCATCTTCCTCAGTGGAGGACTTCAGAATCTCTGCACTGCAGGACCCTCCAACTGGTGCTTTGTTGATCTGAATACGCTGGACAGCAAGACCTGAAGTATAAAGATCCCTTAGTGAGGTATAAGAAAATATTTTCAGCATGAAACTTTGATTATAAGATAACAGCAAAGCTTAATTGCAATATTCATTGTACGTATACTAAGGAAAATAAAGTAATCAGTGCACACAAAGGAAGCATACCCTTCAAGATATTTGGACTCTTAAAACTAAGAACTAATAATTTCTTTTCAACCCAATCATTTTCATCCTAGTCCATCAACTCAATCATCTTTATTTTAGTCCACCACATAACTGTAAAATTTTGCATAAAAATAAATGATGACTTTTTATTATGGAAGAGGTGGAAGGCAGGTTAATTATTAACTAAATATTTAGTTAAAAAATTTATAGTATATTTAATTAATGATTACTTCTCTTGAATTAAAGAAAGCCAGTTCAACTTATGGATTAGTATATGTAAAAGGCTAATTTTTTGATACCAAAAATAAGCATATCTCTTGATGTATGGCTGAAATTGATAACGGCTGAGAACATACCATAATTTCTGAAAACTTAGTATATTTATTAATTTTAATACTGAAGAAGCACTGAACCTGTTGGGGGTCACAGAGTAATGAAATTTGTACAAATGATGAAATATCCTCTCAATATAAATAAAAGAAAATGCTTATTTTTTTTATCCATGTACCATGTAAACTCCTAAATTTACAACTTATTGTTATTGCCCTCTTAATCTAAAGTTAGTCTTCAGTTAGTCTGAAATGCTCTGCATATACAGTTGCTTTCAGCATGTACACCTAATGTCATTCATTCTTTTTCGTTCAACCACTGTATCATGCTGAAATAAAATATTATTATTATTATTATTATTATTATTATTATTATTATTATTATTATTATTATTATTATTATTATTATTATTATTATGCTGAAAAGAGAATCAACCAGTCCTGAGCAACTTTTGGATAGGACTTAACAATGTGGTCAATGCTCTGCACAGTGCCAAACCTATAATTCCTATGTTAGAGTGAGCTCTAATGAATTATGATATAAAATTATGTATGATGCAATAAAACAAATTACAACTCTAATAAGAAGTAAAGAAAGCAAAATATACATCAGATTCTACATTTTACCAGAGTCCATTTGATTTATTTCAGAGTTTATCAAGCAATAAAACACTTACCCTCTGAGGTTTCCTCAGCTCGGTGAGCACTGACTTCTACATCAAACAGTTCATAGGATGAGCCATACTTCTCCCAAAATTCATCCAAGAGAGCCAATTTAAACTGATTTCTTCCTGATAAACATATACAGAAAATATTTAAATAATTATAGAATAAAATCATCTAGGTAGTAGGTTGGTAGACAGCAACCGCCCTAGGAGTTACTACCGTCCTGTCAAGTGAGTGTAAAATGGAAACCTGTAATTGTTTTACACGATGGTAAGATTGCTGGTGTCTTTTTTCTGTCTCACAAACATGCAAGATTTCAGGTACGTCTTGCTACTTCTTCTTACACTTAGATCACACTACACATACATGTAAAAGCATATATATATGTACATGTATATCTTTCTGTTCTTTCAACATACCAGCCATAACCCACCGAGGTGGGGTGGCCCAAAAGGAAAAATGAAAGTTTCTCCTTCCAAATTTAGTAATATATACAGGAGAAGGGGTTACTAGCCCCTTGCTCCCGGCATTTTAGTCGCCTCTTACAACACACATAGCTTACGGAGGAAGAATTCTGTTCCACTTCCCCATGGAGAATATATATATATATATATATATATATATTATATATATATATATATATATATATATATATATATATATATATATATATATATATATATTTTATATATATATATATATATATATATATATATATTATATATATATATATATATATATATATATATATATATATATATATATATATATATATATATACTGCAAAAGCAGTGATAATGTGTGAGTGTGGTGAAGGTGTTGAATGATGATGAAAGTATTTTCTTTTTGGGGATTTTCTTTCTTTTTGGGTCACCCTGCCTCGGTGGGAGACGACCAACTTGTTGAAAAAAAAAAAAATATATATATATATATATATATATATATATATATATATATATATATATTATATATATATATATATAATGTATATATATATATTTAGAAGGAAGGTTGTTGGTAGACTGCAACCACCCAGGGAGGTACTACCGTCCTGCCAAGTGAGTGTAGAATGAAAGCCTGTAATTGTTTTACATGATGGTAGGATTGCTGGTGTCTTTTGTCTGTCTCATAAATATGCAAGATTACAGGTACATCTTGCTACTTATACTTACACTTAGGTCACACTACACATACATGTACATGTTTATTTATACACACTCATCTGAGTTTTCTTTGATTTTATCTTAATAGTTCTTGGTCTTATTACTTTTCCTTTTATATCCATGGGGAAGTGGAATAAGAATCTTTCATCCATAAGCCATGCGTGTTGTAAAAGTCAACTAAAATGCCGGGAACAATGGGCTAGTAACTCCTTTTCCTGTAAAGATTACTAAAAAGAATAATAATAAGAAAATTGTCAAAGTGGGAAGTCTGAATGTGCGTGGATGTTGTGCAAATGATAAGAAAGAGATGATTGTGGATGTTATGAATGAGAAGAAACTGGATGTCCTGGCTTTAAGTGAAACAAAGCTGAAGGGGGTGGGAGAGTTTCAATGGAGAGGAATAAATGGGATTAGGTCAGGGGTTTCAAATAGAGTTAGAGCTAAAGAAGGAGTAGCAGTAATGTTGAAGGATAAGCTATGGCAGGAAAAGAGGGACTACAAATGCATAAATTCAAGGATTATGTGGAGTAAAATAAAGATTGGATGTGAAAAGTGGGTTATAGTAAGCGTGTATGCACCTGGAGAAGAGAGAAGTGTAGAGGAGAGAGAGAGATTCTGGGAAATGTTGAGTGAATGCGTGGGGAGTTTTGAATCAAGTGTGAGAGTAATGGTGGTTGGGGATTTCAATGCTAAAGTGGGTAAAAATGTTATGGAGTGAGTTAGTAGGTAAATTTGGGGTGCCAGGGGTAAATGTAAATGGGGAGCCTTTAATTGAGCTATGTGTAGAAAGAAATTTGGTAATAAGTAATACATAATTTATGAAAAAGAGGATAAATAAATATACAAGGTATGATGTAGCACGTAATGAAAGTAGTTTGTTAGATTATGTATTGGTGGATAAAAGGTTGATGGGTAGGCTCCAGGATGTACATGTTTATAGAGGGGCAACTGATATATCAGATCATTATTTAGTTGTAGCTACAGTTAGAGTAAGAGGTAGATGGGAAAAGAGGAAGGTGGCAACAACAAGTAAGAGGGAGGTGAAAGTGTATAAACTAAGGGAGGAGGAAGTTCGGGCGAGATATAAGCGATTATTGGCAGAAAGGTGGGCTAGTGCAAAGATGAGTAGTGGGGGGGGTTGAAGAGGGTTGGAATAGTTTTAAAAATGCAGTATTAGAATGTGGGGCAGAAGTTTGTGGTTATAGGAGGGTGGGGGCAGGAGGAAAGAGGAGTGATTGGTGGAATGATGAAGTAAAGGGTGTGATAAAAGAGAAAAAGGTAGCTTACGAGAGGTTTTTACAAAGCAGAAGTGTTATAAGAAGAGCAGAGTATATGGAGAGTAAAAGAAAGGTGAAGAGAGTGGTGAGAGAGTGCAAAAGGAGAGCAGATGAAAGACTGGGAGAGGCACTGTCAAGAAATTTTAATGAAAATAAGAAAAAATTTTGGAGTGAGTTAAACAAGTTAAGAAAGCCTAGGGAAAGTATGGATTTGTCAGTTAAAAACAGAGTAGGGGAGTTAGTAGATGGGGAGAGGGAGGTATTAGGTAGATGACGAGAATATTTTGAAGAACTTTTAAATGTTGAGGAAGAAAGGGAGGCGGTAATTTCATGCACTGGCCAGGGAGGTATACCATCTTTTAGGAGTGAAGAAGAGCAGAATGTAAGTGTGGTGGAGGTACGTGAGGCATTACGTAGAATGAAAGGGGGTAAAGCAGCTGGAACTGATGGGATCATGACAGAAATGTTAAAAGCAGGGGGGGATATAGTGTTGGAGTGGTTGGTACTTTTGTTTAATAAATGTATGAAAGAGGGGAAGGTACCTAGGGATTGGCGGAGAGCGTGTATAGTTCCTTTATATAAAGGGAAAGGGGACAAAGAGATTGTAAAAATTACAGAGGAATAAGTTTACTGAGTATACCAGGAAAAGTATACGGTAGAGTTATAATTGAAAGAATTAGAGGTAAGACAGAATGTAGAATTGCGGATGAGCAAGGAGGCTTCAGAGTGGGTAGGGGATGTGTAGATCAAGTGTTTACATTGAAGCATATATGTGAACAGTATTTAGATAAAGGTAGGGAAGTTTTTATTGCATTTATGGATTTAGAAAAGGCATATGATAGAGTGGATAGAGGAGCAATGTGGCAGATGTTGCAAGTTTATGGAATAGGTGGTAAGTTACTAAATGCTGTAAAGAGCTTTTATGAGGATAGTGAGGCTCAGGTTAGGGTGTGTAGAAGAGAGGGAGCCTACTTCCCGGTAAAAGTAGGTCTTAGACAGGGATGTGTAATGTCAACATGGTTGTTTAACCCTTTGACTGTCGCGGCCGTATATATACGTTTGTGAGGTACCGTGTTTGACGTATATATACTCATAAATTCTAGCGGCTTCAAATCAGGCAGGAGAAAGCTAGTAGGCCCACATGTGAGAGAATGGGTCTGTGTGGTCAGTGTGCACCACATAAAAAAAATCCTGGAGCACGCAGTGCATAATGAGAAAAAAGAAACTCCGACCGTTTTTTTTAATTAAAATGCCGACTTTGTGGTCTATTTTCGTATAGTATTTGTGGTTGTATTCTCGTTTTCATGGTCTCATTTGATAGAATGGAAACTATATTATAGAAATGGAGGTGATTTTGATTAATTTTACTATAAAAAGAACCTGAAAATGGAGCACAAAGTACAGGAAATGTTTGATTTTTGCCGATGTTCAAAAGTAAACAAATGATGTCATTGTCCAATAAATGTCCAAATAGCCATTCTAATACGCAGTCATGAATGGGTTGATGTAATTTTTACAATTATTACAGTATTGCAGTAGTCTGCATAACAGTAAATCTTCTATTTTTTGTTTGAATAAAATTTCAAAATAAAAAGCAAGAGTAATATCACAGGGACCTGCAGACATGACTGATGAACAAAGAAAATCTTATTTTAGAGCCAGGAATGTCTGCATTGTTCATTCTGGACATTATTTTGAAATTGTCGTATTTTTTAATTTTCGTGAAATTGGCCAAATTGCAAATTTCTGACCATGTTATTGGGTAGTTGAAATCGGTAAATGGGCAGTTTCTTGTGCTCAATCGATAGAAAAAATAGAGTTCTGAAGAAATAGTTATGAGATTGGTTGACTGGAATAACGGAATTAGCCGAAAATAGGGCTCAAAGTGGCGCGAAATTGCCGATTTTTAAATATCGCCGAAGTCGCTAACTTCGCGAGAGCGTAATTCCGTCAGTTTTCCATCAAATTTCGTTTTTTTGGTGTCTTTACAATCGGGAAAAGATTCTCTATCATTTCATAAGAAAAAATAATTTTTTTTTTTTTTCGAATATTTTGCGACACCAGGAGCAACTTCAGGATTGGGCCCTTCGACAGTCAAAGGGTTAATATATTTATAGATGGGGTTGTAAACGAAGTAAATGCTAGGGTGTTCGGGAGAGGGGTGGGATTAAATTATGGGGAATCAAATTCAAAATGGGAATTGACACAGTTACTTTTTGCTGATGATACTGTGCTTATGGGAGATTCTAAAGAAAAATTGCAAAGGTTAGTGGATGAGTTTGAGAATGTGTGTAAAGGTAGAAAGTTGAAAGTGAACATAGAAAAGAGTAAGGCGATGAGGGTATCAAATGATTTAGATAAAGAAAAATTGGATATCAAATTGGGGAGGAGGAGTATGGAAGAAGTGAATGTTTTCAGATACTTGGGAGTTGATGTGTCGGCGGATGGATTTATGAAGGATGAGGTTAATCATAGAATTGATGAGGGAAAAAAAAGGTGAGTGGTGCGTTGAGGTATATGTGGAGTCAAAAAACGTTATCTATGGAGGCAAAGAAGGGAATGTATGAAAGTATAGTAGTACCAACACTCTTATATGGATGTGAAGCTTGGGTGGTAAATGCAGCAGCGAGGAGACGGTTGGAGGCAGTGGAGATGTCCTGTCTAAGGGCAATGTGTGGTGTAAATATTATGCAGAAAATTCGGAGTGTGGAAATTAGGAGAAGGTGTGGAGTTAATAAAAGCATTAGTCAGAGGGCAGAAGAGGGGTTGTTGAGGTGGTTTGGTCATTTAGAGAGAATGGATCAAAGTAGAATGACATGGAAAGCATATAAATCTATAGGGGAAGGAAAGAGGGGTAGGGGTCGTCCTCGAAAGGGTTGGAAAGAGGGGGTAAAGGAGGTTTTGTGGGCAAGGGGCTTGGACTTCCAGCAAGCGTGCATGAGCATGTTAGATAGGAGTGAATGGAGACGAATGATACTTGGGACCTGACGATCTGTTGGAGTGAGAAGGGTAATATTTAGTGAAGGGATTCAGGGAAATCAGTTATTTTCTTATAGTCGGACTTGAGTCCTGGAAATGGGAAGTACAATGCCTGCACTTTAAAGGAGGGGCTCGGGATATTGGCAGTTTGGAGGGATATGTTGTGTATCTTTATACGTATATGCTTCTAAACTGTTGTATTCTGAGCACCTCTGCAAAAGCAGTGATAATGTGTGAGTGTGGTGAAAGTGTTGAATGATGATGAAAGTATTTTCTTTTTGGGGATTTTCTTAATTTTTTGGGTCACCCTGCCTCGGTGGGAGACGACCAACTTGTTGAAAAAAAAAAAAAAAAAAAATTTTTTTGTTTTTTTCAACAAGTTGGTCGTCTCCCACCGAGGCAGGATGACCCAAAAAATTAAGAAAATCCCCAAAAAGAAAATACTTTCATCATCATTCAACACTTTCACCACACTCACACATTATCACTGTTTTTGCAGAGGTGCTCAGAATACAACAGTTTAGAAGCATATACGTATAAAGATACACAACATATCCCTCCAAACTGCCAATATCCCAAACCCCTCCTTTAAAGTGCAGGCATTGTACTTCCCATTTCCAGGACTCAAGTCCGACTATAAGAAAATATATATATATATATATATATATATATATATATACATATATATATATATATATATATATATATATATATATATATGTATATATATATATATATATATATACAGTGGACCCCCGGTTAACGATATTTGTTCACTCCAGAAGTATGTTCAGGTGCCAGTACTGACCGAATTTGTTCCCATAAGGAATATTGTGAAGTAGATTAGTCCATTTCAGACCCCCAAACATACACGTACAAACGCACTTACATAAATACACTTACATAATTGGTCGCATTCGGAGGTGATCGTTATGCGGGGGTCCACTGTATATATATACACATCCCTCTGGGTTTTCTTCTATTTTCTTACTAATTCTTGTTCTTGTTTATTTCCTGTTATCTCCATGGGGAAGTGGAACAGAATTCTTCCTCCGTAAGCCATGTGTGTTGTAAGAGGCGATTAAAATGCCGGGAGCAAGGGGCTAGTAACCCCTTCTCCTGTATAAATTACTAAATTTAAAAAGAGAAACTTTTCTTTTTCTTTTTGGGCCACCCTGCCTGAGTGGGATATGGCCAGTTTGTTGAAAGAAAGAATAAAATCATCACTGAGGGGGAGCTCCTTCTTCATCTATGATCAACAAATATTAGTATTTAATAACTAATGACTAACATTAGATAGTTTCCTTAGCCAACCGATAATCTACCAATATTTCACAAGCTTTAGGTAATTTGCTCTGGATATGCTATATTTTATCTGCACACAATACATAACTATATACAAATGGAGACAAAAATTTTTTTCAACAAACTGGCCATCTCCCACTGAGGTAGACTGACCCAAAAAAGAAGAAACACTTTCACCATCATTCCCTCCATCACTGTCTTGCCAGAGTGGTGCTGATACTACAGTTCAAAACTGCAAATATCCCTACCCATATGTCAGAGTACAGATACTATACTTCCCACCTCCAGGACTCAGGTCCAAGTAACCAGTATCCCTGTATCCCTTTATAAATGTTACCCAAAAATATATCATAATTAAAGCCTTTAAAGATTTTTGCTTTTTACTACTGTATATTTAATTAACAAAGAATTTAGTTTACTCAGGAGAAGATCTTCTTTCGACAAACTGGCCGTATCCCACCGAGGCAGGGTGGCCTAAAAAGAAAAACAAAAAGTTTCTCTGCTAAACTTTAGTAATGTATACAGGAAAAAGGGTTACTAGCCCCATGCTCCCAACATTTTAGTCGCCTTTTACGACACGCATGGCTTATTGAGGAAGAATTTTGTTCCACCTCCCCATGGAGATAAGAGGAAATAAAAAAGAACAAGAACTAGTAAGAACAAAGAAGAAAACCCAGAGGGGTGTGAAGTATATACTATATACTTGTACATGCAAGTGTAGTGTGACATAAGTGTAAGTAGAAGTAGCAAGACATACCTGAAATCTTGCATTTTTATAAGACAGGAGAAAAGACACCAGCAATCCTACCATCATGTAAAACAATTACAGGCTTTTGTTTTACACTCACTTGACAGGACAGTAGTACCTCCCTGGGCAGTTGCTGTCTACCAACCTACTTCCTAGGACAAGGGAAGATAGATTTTCATAAACTAATAGAGCTTGATGCTGGCAATTTGGGTCAATGATACCCTTGTAACACATTTACTGAATGTATGTCAGTGAATTCTTGCTTTTTTTTTTTTTTTAACAGGTTGGCTTTATCCTACATATTAAATGAATACCTGATGCATACAGCACTAAAATTTCCATAACATCTGTCAGCCTCAAAAACTAAAACTGGACCTGTTAAGGTTAGTCAGGGTAGTCTAAACAATTTTTTTTTAGACATCATGAACTAATCATTCTAAGTTGAAGATTTTATTTAATCAAATGAGCACTGTCATAATTCACAAACCATTCACAAAATACATAACATGTAATTCATAAAATTCAAAACAGTCATTGGATATTGGAAGTAGGTGAGCCATACCTACAGTGACAGCAGTAATATCCAGTAGTTTTGTGCCCCCACCAGGCGACTCGACACCAAACACCCTCCAGGAGTAATGTACAGGAACTTCTCCGCACCCATCCTCACCAACACGCTCTTCCCCTGGCTACCATTTTGATTTAATTTCAGTGGCAATAAATTTAAGTTAATAATTAAACAAGTGTAATGTAAACAAGAATGTAATGTAGCATTTAAAACATCTACACATTTTTTAATTGGGAACTTTTTATCAGGAAAATTAATATGTAGATGAAATTCTATATGATATACCACTAACACAAGTCTTATACTGTACTATATAAAATGGTAATAATTTCTGTAATTACTGCATCTACATTTACCACTGAAGTTTTGGTTTTTGATATACAAGGCCTGCATAAAAATATACATATAAACTATAGTAAAAGCAAACAAATCACTGACAACTTAAGGATTACAGAATCACTGTGCTTATACACTGTATAACTAAATGACTTGCATTGCACAGCAATATGGATTACAACAAATTTATTTATATCTGTGAATTAAAATTTATATACAATAACCTATTTAACTAATGTTAGATAAAAAGACATGTGCAACTAATGTGACATTTTATTTTGGCACTGTTTTTCTCTCCAGGATCTGTCTCAGGCCATTATTTTATTAACTGTATATACTGTCATCTTAGACTTACCGACCTTCATACGAGTTCATTACCATTTAATTTTATTAGAAGAAGAACTTAACTCATCTGTGCACAATGGCTCATGTTTACTCATGTTTCTCATTTTCTTCAGTTACCTTCACTTACTTGGACTTTACCTGGAGAGGGGTTTCGGGGGTCAACGCCCCCCGCGGCCTGGTCTGAGACCAGGCCTCACGGTGGATCAGGGTCTGATCAACCAGGCTGTTACTGCTGGCCGCATGCAAGCTGAAGTGCGAACCACAGCCAGTTGGTCAGGTACTGACTTTAGGTGCCTGTCCAGTGCCTTCTTGAAGACAGCCAGGGGTCTATTGGTAATCCCCCTTATGTATGCTGGGAGGCAATTGAACAGTCTTGGGCCCCGGACACTTATTGTAATGACTCTCAATGTACTCATGGCGCCCCTGCTTTTCATCGGGGGAATGTTGCATCTCCTGCCAAGTCTTTTGCTTTCATAGGGAGTGATTTTCGTGTGCAAGTTTGGTGCCAATCCTTCCAGGACCTTCCAAGTGTATATTATCATGTACCTCTCTCACCTGCATTCAAGGGAATGCAGATCAAGGACCTTCAACCATTCCCAGTAATTTAGGTGCTTTATCATACTTATGTATGCCATGAAAATTCTCTGTATATTCTCCAGGTCAGCAATTTCACCTGCCTTAAACTTCATATTGTTTTCAGTTACACATTTGAAGATTTCGCTGATGTCTGCTTGGAGTCTTGTGGTGTCTTCGACGGAGGACACTGTCATGGCAGTTCGGGTGTCATCCACAAAAGAAGACAAGGAGCTATGGCTTACATCTCTATGTCAGATATGAGGAGGAATAGGATGGGAGCAAGGAAAGGAATAAGATGGAAGTGAGTAAAGGAATAGGATGGGAGCATGTAAAGGAATAGGATGGGAGCATGTAAAGGAATAGGATGGGAGAGAGTAAAGGAGTAGGATGGGAGGGAGTCTTTAACCCCTTGACTGTCGCAACCCCCCAATCCTGAGGTGTCTCCTGGTGTCACAAAATTTAAAAAAAAAAAAAAAAAAAATTCTTATGAAATGATATAGAATCTTTTCCTGATTGTAATGACACCAAAAAAACGAAATTTGATGGAAAACTGATGGAATTACACTTTCACGAAGTTAGTGACCTCGGCAATATTTACAAATCGGCGATTTCGCCCACTTTGAGCCCTATTTTCGGCTAATTCCATGGTACCAGTCGACCAAACTCATTGCTATTTCTTTAGAACTCCGCTTTTTTCTATTGACTGAGTACAAGAAACTGCCCATTTACCAATTTCAACTACCCAATAACTTGGTCAGAAATTTGCAATTTGGCCAATTTCACGAAAATTAAAAAATATGACAATTTCAAAATAAGGTCCAGAATGAACAATGCAGACATTTCTGGCTCTAAAATAACATTTTCTTTGTTCATCAGTCACGTCTCCAGGCCCCTCTGATATTACTCTTGCTTTCTATTTTGAATTTTTATTCAAACAAAAAATAGAAGATTTACTATTATGCAGACTACTGCAATACTGTAATAATTGTATAAATAACATCAACCCATCCATGACTGCATACTAGAATGGCTAGTTGGACATTTATTGGACAATGACATCATTTGTTTACTTTTGAACATCGGCAAAAATCAAACATTTCCCCTACTTTGATCTCCATTTCCAGGTTCTTTTTATAGTAAAATCAATCAAAATCACCTCTATTTCTATAATATGTTTTCCATTCTATCATAAGAGACCAAGAAAACGAGGATACAACCATAAATACTATACGAAAATAGACCACAAAGTCGGCATTTTAATTAAAAAACAGTCGGAGTTTTTTTTTTCTCATTATGCACTGCGTGCTCCAGAATTTTTTTTATATGATGCACACTGTGACTGGCACACAGACCCATTCTCTCACATGTGGGCCTACCAGCTTTCTCCTTCTTGATTTGAAGCCGCTAGAATTTATGAGTATATATACGTCAAACACGGTACCTCGTAAGACGTATATATACGACCGCGACAGTCAAAGGGTTAAGCATTAGGATTTGCCCAAAATGCATTGTATACTTGTGGCTTTCTTTTGTGCCTAACAATGATTTTATTACAGATAAACTACATTATGTGTGTACTGCATAAGAGAAATAAAAATTTGAATTAGAATTTGAATAACCCTTCTGGGTTAAATAATATAACTCTAAGAATGTTTTCTCTTCTACTCATATGCCACAGAATTACTCACCCAACACCCTCCTAGGTTGCTTTCTAAATGTATTCTTTCTTTCTTTTCTGAGTCAGTTATCTTCAATACACCTAAGAAACACTTCTCTATATCTTCTAATTGTTTATCTTCACTTTCAAAGAGCTTACCTTCAACTCACAACCACTTTTAATAATTAGCTTGGCTGGGTTGACAAGCTGAGCACCTGAAATCTGTCTACAGAACCAGGGTGGTGAGCAGCCAGACACTAGCGTTGGTGGGTTGCCCTCCACAACCTCGACTTCCAAAGATGCAGTATTCTGCCGACCATCGTCACTCTCAGCCTGGGATTGAGGAGATGATTAAAAAAATGTAACACTAAAAATGCAGGATAAGAAAATAAACAAAGACCTGCAGGTGATTATAGGATTTAGTAAAAGAGGGCACTTAATTGAGCAAAATGGGAAGACAACAGGGGATACAATGCTATACTGACATTTCAATTCACCCATGAGCCCAGACTGCAATCCTGGTTTAATGGGCACTCGAGGAGTACATCATGGAAGACTATTCCCTTCATAGCTTTACATATTCTTACTATTAGTCCAGCACAACATGATATAAACAAAAGTTAAAATGGTGAAGTACAATATTTACTTATTGACAGTCAAAAACCAGTACAGCAAACTGTACTTACTAGCACAACTACCATTATCAGGTACAGTACATCAACTTCTGCCATCATTATTCAACAACTATTATTCAACAACTTAAACAACACAGCTACAAACTAAATAATGATGAATGTGTTCCCTTCTTTTGGTCATCCTTGGTGGGAAATGGCCAATATGGTAAAAAAAATTCTTTGGATATTTACTTTCTGAGGCATTTGGGCTGTCAGATTCATACATAGTATGATAGCGGTTCATTCATTCATTATGACAATTTTATAGTACAGAAAACTGTACATAATTAAATTTGCCCTTAGTCTAGTGATTCTAAACCAAATTAATCAGGTCAACACCTTTTTAAATACATCTCACTATGAAACAAAATTTCCCTATGAAAAGAAAAAATAGGAACAGGATGAAAGAAAAGTACACACTCTACTGTAAATATACTTTGATCTTGTAACAAAGTAAAAAATGAAGTTATGGATAATATTAATCGTAACAAAAGAGTGTTAAAGTGTGGGGATCATTCTGCTAAGCAGAAAAGACCTGTCAGAAGGAAAGAGAGGCATAAACAGACACAAAGAGAAACTGAAAGGCAGAGCAAGATAGAATTATAATGAAATAATTATATATGATGTAACTAGGCAGTTTGGAGGGACTCCTAAACTGTTGTATCTGAGTACCTCTGCAAAGACAATGATTATGTATGAGTGATAGTGAAAGTGTTGAATGATGATGAAAGTATTTTTCTTTCCTTTTGGGTTTTTCTTTCTTTTTGGGTCACTGTGCCTTGGTGGGAAACAGGCGATGTGTTAAAAAAAAAAAAACTAGGTTAGATCTGCACAATACAGCAGTAACCACTGGACCCCAGGAAAACTTGGCCTGCAGAATGATTCAGTAGAATGAAATTAAAAACATAAAAAGACACAGTACACTGTACTGTATTTATAAAACAGCACAAAATAATAAGTATAAAGAAAAGGCTACAGTATACTGTACGTATTACAGTTATAAAAAAAGTGCAAAATAATTAGTCTTCACTATAACACCATTGAATATAAAAGAAATTTTACCAAAAATTAAGTAACGTTTTAAATTATTATTATTATTATTATTATTATTATTATTATTATTATTATTATTATTATTATTATTATTATGCAATATTACTCATAAAAGAGGTACACTAATGATAAAAGGACTCACTGTAATTTGAAGACTGTAAGTCTTATGAGGATTCCGGAAAATACTGACATTAATATTAAATGTGGGCTTGATGTTGGACATCCAGCAGGTCCCTGCCCCCAGCATCCACCTCGGTCCTCCTCTGTGTATGCACTTCTGTTGGCTGGGGGATCAGAGATCACACTCCTGGCAGGTAACTCTTCACCCACCAAATGACACGACCAGACAAAATTACGCAGCTATGAAATAAAGAATATGATAATGGTGTTGATTCTCGAGTAGAAATTTACAAATACAGTGGACCCCCGCATAACGATGGCATCGCATAGCGATTTTTCCGCATAACGATTACTTTTATCGCAAAATTTTTGCCCCGCATACCGATTAAAAACCCGCATACCGATTTTCGTCCGAGACGCGTCCAATGTGCCCTCACATGTGCGGCCGTCCCATTGTTTACCAGCCAGCCTCCGGTAACATCCAAGCATACACTCGGAATATTTCGTATTATTACAGTGTTTTCGGTGGTGTTTCTGGAAAATAAGTGACCATGGGCCCCAAGAAAGCTTCTAGTGCCAACCCTGTGGTAAAAAGGGTGAGAATTAGTATGGAAATTAAGAAAGATTTTGAAGGGTTTGGGGCTAACCCTGAGAAGCCTATGCCAGTTGTGGAATCCATTGTGCCTACTTCAAAGATTAAGGAAATGTGTGCAGAGTGGTTTGAACTGCAAACCTTTATAGATGAAAATCACCCTGACACAGCTGTTGCAAGCCGTGCTTGTGACTATTTCAATGACAATGTTATGGCCCATTTTAGGAAAGTCTTGAAGAAACGGGAGGTACAGAGCTCTATGGACAGATTTGTTGTGCGACAGAGGTCCAGTGACTCTGAAGCTGGTCCTAGTGGCATTAAAAGAAAAAGGGGAAGTAACCCCAAAAAAGGACTTGCTACCTCAAGTCCTAATGGAAGGGGATTCCCCTTCTAAACAGTAAGAAGATAATGCTCTCCCCTCCTCCCATCCCATCAATCATCACCAGATCTTCAATAAAAGTAAGTGTCATGTAATTGTGCATGCCTTTTTCAGTTTGTGTGTATTAAAATTAACATTTCATGTGGTAAAAAAAATTTTTTTTCATACTTTTGGGCGTCTTGCACGGATTAATTTGATTTCCATTATTTCTTATGGGGAAAATTAATTCGCATAACGATTATTTCGCATAACGATGAGCCCTCTTGCACGGATTAAAATCGTTAACCGGGGGTCCACTGTAGTGTAAATTCATTATACAGGTCGGCCATCACTAATCCGGCATCACAGGGACCTGTAGTGTGCCGGTTTGGTGAGTTTGCCAGATTACAGAGTGGTTAGCTTAGGATACACTTAATTAACCTATCAATAGAGACTCACTCTTCTACATTTTCCTCATTTTCATCACTGCTTTCTCCTCCACTGGCTTGCTGCTGTGGATTTACAATCATCTGCACAATTTCTGAAATTTGAGTCAGTATAATGATGAAATCTGAAATTATGCAAGCCAAAATTAGTGCCGGATTACTCAAAGAACTGGATAACTGATTGCCGGATTAGTGATGGCCGACCTGTAATACATTGGTATGCAGGTGAGTATTTACCTCTTTGTTCTTGTGAAGTTCTACCTCCTATCCTTGAGTCAATGCCTCTTAACCATATTTATAAATTGAGAAAAATGTTGAGTCAAAAAGATACCATACTAGAAATTTTGTACACAGAGTGGCAGAAAAACTGAATGCATTAAAAAAGTAGATGATAAATCACTGCAATTCTAAAGACAAGACATTGTAAGCATAACTTTGCTCCTGTAGCTACTAATAAGTAATTACCAACCATCCTGTATTATGTTTCATGAGGCGGTTGTATGAACTAGTATTTGGACTCAGCTTCTACTCTCTCTTCTCCTAGTGCTGTGCATACTTAACAAATCAAAATTGTAATTACACATTGTAACCTTAGCAAAAAAATAAAATCTTTATCATTATCTTTTACCATCTGATCTCAGGTCTGGAGCTAGCTTCTACTATATCTCTCACTAACATGTACACCCAACTTGCTCATTACCTTTGCACTAAATAATTCTCATCTTCTCTTTAGATCCTTTAGTTGTTGCCTTCCACCTGTGTTTCCTCGCAGTGATCCCATTCATTATCCATATCTGCTTTGTTATCTATAAAACATCCACAAAGTAGTGAATAGTTTTTCCATTAAACAAAAAACTTATACAACACACACTTACCAGTGGCATAGCAAGAGGGAGAACAAGAGGAGTGATTGCTTCCCCTGAGCATAATTTTTAAAAGTGATGCCTTTTCAAAAAAATTTTCACTCTTCAGCTCACTTGTGCCAATGACATGTGTTCCAGTTATCCTAATATGTACACATTGTACCACATTTTTCTGACCTTACCAATAACTATCGCAATTGCGGAACAACCCTTTCAGGGTCCGTCCCGTAGATCTACGGCTTCACGTTGAGTGTCCAAACCGTAGATCTATGCCAAAATTCTAGCGCCGTCAAATTTAGCGTGAAAGCGCTCATAGGCCTACATGTGAGAGAACGGGTCTGCGTGGTGGGTGTGTGCCATAAACAAAAAATCTAGGCACCCGCATAGCATTGTGGGAACGCCGGCTCAGTTACCCTTGTTCACCATGCCTCGTCGCAAGTCAGCTCTCACTCCACGGAAAATTGGGACTCTCCTCTTCCTATCTGATAGTTCTGACACTGATGGAAGTGGAAATGAAGACGAATTCTATGGCTTTGATCAGTTAGTGACCGAAAGGAATGACCAGGATATCGATAATAGTGCAGAAAACCCTGACGATCCTCAACCTTCTACCTCTGGTGTGGGCACTCGTCAGCCACGGTCAGTTGTACCTCAACGCAAGAGAAAACTAATATTTTCGCATGGCCAGGCCTCTGACTTCAGTAACGATGATGATAGTGACGTGGATTGTGATTTTACTGCGCTTGACGATCATTCGAGTAGTGATAGTGAGGAATCATATTCACCAGTGAAGCGTCGGTATGTACATCGCCGCATGCGCTAGGGTAGTGTACCCTATGCTGTGCCCAGGGGATGGAGTACATCCTGGAGTACATCCCGGAGTACATCCCGTGGCCCTACACCAGGTTTAGATAGTGATAGTGAGGATGATGTGGCTGCACTTGGCATGGATAGACCACAGGCATCAATAGATGGTGGTAGTGGTGATGGTAGTGCACCGCCATGCGTGACTCACGAGCCCAGGCTGGGACCCATGCTGCTAACATCCTCAGTTCAAGGACAAAGCGGAGTGTCAGCCACCAGCCCACCACAATCACAACCTCCCGCACAACCAGCCTATGATGTCCAGTATCCACCAGCAAACGTATCTGGGATTGGCAGCAAAATCCCAATTTTGTTCCCAAGCCCCACCACTTTGATGACTCTCAAAGTGGAATTCTACCTACTTGTCCCCTTGGAACCACGGCCAATGAACTGGAATTCTTTGAATTATTTTTTGACCAGCCATTGATGGAAACTATTGTCAGGGAAAGTAATAAGTATTTTGAGTACACCATGGCAAATACGATCATATCACCACAGTCAAGACTACACTGGTGGAAAGAGACGACTGTTGCAGAAATGTATTTGCTTTTTGCAACAATAATGCTTATGCCTCATGTCTATAAGCATAATATAAGAGCATACTGGTCCACAGATCGGCTAATTTCTACCCCGGTCTTCAGTAAAATCATCCCAGTGAACAGGTTTATCTTACTGTTACGTATGTTGCACTTCTCTGACAAAACCAGCCTGACAGAAGTGACAGGTTATACAAGATTAGAAAATGTTTTTATGTATCTCAAAACAAAAGTTCAGCATATACTTTTATCCATTCAAGAATCTTGTAATTGACGAGTCTTGATTTTGTTCAAAGGTAGACTGTCATTTAAGCAGTACATATATACCGAGCAAGAGGAAACGCTTTGGTATAAAACTGTTTGTACTCTGTGACTATGACAGTGGCCTGGTGTTGGATATTGTTGTATACACGGGAAGTAAAACATTGAAAGATACCAAGATGTTATTGGTATCTCAGGTGACGTAGTGAGAAACATGATGGCACCTTATCTTGGTAAGGGGCATACATTATATACCGATAACTGGTACACAAGCCCATTACTCAGTGATTTCTTGTGAGTGAACAAGACAGATGTGTGTGGCACAGTGCATTCTAATCGTAAACATATGCCCAGGCTCAACGCAGGTGCTCGTGGTGATGACGTGCAGGTGTTTACTGCCAATGACATCATGGCATTACGGTGGCATGACAAACGAGATGTCACTTTGTTGACAACCATTCACCGTAATGAAATGCAAGACAGTGGCAAAGTTGATCGAGTGACTAATGAACGTATTCGAAAACCAGTGACAGTGACTGATTATACACAAAACATGCGCTTGGTTGACAAATGTGACATGCAGATTGGTTTTGTTGATTGTGTTCGTAAGAGTTACAAGTGGTACATGAAACTTTTCTTCCATCTCATGGACATTTCAATGCTCAATGCATATAATATGTACCAAATAAAGACTGGCAACAGACCACCATATGGTGAATTTTGTTTGTCTGTTGTCAGACAACTCATAATGAAGTACCAGATAAGAACACCTGCTATACAACAAGGTCCTCGAATTCCTCAGGATATACCCAAGCGTTTGAGGAGGGAAGGTGATCTTTTCATAATACAGCTTCCTTCAACTCAGAAGAAATTTGCTCAGAAGAGATGCATCATCTGTGCACAAACAAAACGACGGCAACAAAGACGCAAAGGCACTCGGTTTATGTGTGAGGAATGTAAGGTGCCTCTGTGTATGGTGCCTTGTTTCAAGGAGTTCCACAAGCTCCAGCAGTTCTAAAACCATGTCCAGTGATTGTAAATATGTAAATATATGATAGAACATTAGTATTATACAAGATTTGTGCATGTTTATTGTAATAAACAACAGTGGTAAACAATAATATGATAATAACTTTAGTGCAGTTATTGTGTTCAATACAGTGAGTTTATATATATACATTATATACAGTATTGGTCTCTCAGGCCCCAAATGTTAGTAGGAAAAGAAAAAAATTGGAAAAGAAAAGAAAAAACTACAAAAACTGCTAAATAAAGTAATGCGCGTATGTGGAATTCGTTGATGTTGCCGCCACCACATCATTTTGGACAAACTTCTTGGGACTGTATCTCGGTAAGTACTGATCAGAAAATTTCTTTTGTCTTATTACCTTCACAAAAATATGCTCTTTAATTCTGTAAGAAAAAAATAATTTTTTTTTTTTCAAAATTTCTTGGACACTGGAGCACCACTTCAGATTTTGGCCTTGGACCCTGAAGGGGTTAATCAGCTCAAACACACAAAATCCTACTTTGGGTCTACAATGGGTGAGGACTGATTTTCTGGGTTACCTTTGTTCTAAATTGAAAGCGAGTTGGCTACTGAGGTGGATTATAATAAAATAACAGATAACTTTGCTAGAATGAAGTCTAGACTAAAGAGATTGTTGTAGTTGCTTCATACATTCTTTACATTACTTCATTTTGTTTTCATTTTACATTTAAAATTAAAATAATAAATAACACACATGCTTTTATTACGTTTTGAGATTTATGAGCTTACTGTAAAACTTTTTATTGTTTTAATTTTAAATACAAAATAACAATTATATACTTCCTTTAAACCTGTATCTTTCTTGTGTTTTGATTTTAAAAGCAAAAATGTATAATGAATTTAAAATGATTCAGTGCGTGTCATGACACTTATTATGTGCTCGCTCACACTAACTTTAGAACCTGGCTACACCACTAGCACTTACCTTTGGAACCCGTGCAAATAATTAAGAAAGACAGAATAACTACAGATCACGAAAAGCATATAAAAGAAATCCACTAAAAAGAAATGAATATGAAAAGAAATATAGGCTAAGAGAAATCACATAAAGACATACAATACTTACCACTGTAATGAGATCCAAGTAAATTTATTACTCAGATTTAATCATGAAAATGCTTCAAAATGAGTCTAAGCAAAATAAAAATTATTGAAAACCCTTAAAATAACTTAGTCGACAGAAAATATGAGGAGACATAATAATTACATACAAAATTACACTAGGATGGGAAAAAATAAAGATGATTTCTAAGCACTACCAACAGGGAGAACAGGAAATCACAACTGTAAACCGATAAAAAAATTGTCTTCACAAACAGAAGAAAACTGGAATGGGATCTAAGAGAAGATAATAAATGTTACAACCCCTGGTACACTTAAACATTTATCTGACAAATTTACTGTATTTTACAGCATCAAAGATGCTTTTTTTTTTTTTTTTCAAAAAAATAAGTCTAGAAGATTTACCCAGTGTCTTGGAGGCTGAAAATTAAGTTGCTCATAGGACATAGCCTAGAAAAGTGTTTCAATATTATACAGTAA
This sequence comes from Cherax quadricarinatus, assembly GCF_026875155.1. NCBI lineage: Eukaryota > Metazoa > Arthropoda > Malacostraca > Decapoda > Parastacidae > Cherax > Cherax quadricarinatus. The sequence continues at coordinate 35,455,521 of NC_069449.1, read as the reverse complement.
TCTAAACTCCTGTTTATGAGCCAATAATGAATTATGTAACGTATTTTGTATAAAATAATGAATAAATTACAGGATGGCACAAGTACAGCTCTGCTACTGTGACTTCAAATAAGCAATCACCTATTATTAATATAATTTTTTATGAACAATTTAAAATATAACTTCAGAAAGAGCAACAAAAAACAATCTTCTTTAATACTAACCGGTATTTCTGGATAATCAGGATCATAGGAGACATGACCAGGTGAGAGACTAAGTGTTTGCAGTGTACCTCGACGGACCCTGGGAGCACCTCCTTTCATCATCACAACCATCAGGGTGCTCTTGCCCACTTGAATCACTGACACCCCATTTAATACTGTCCACACAGGAGCGCCCTCTAGATCTAACAAGATAGTGAGACAGTCTCACACATTTGTTACTGTATATTCACTGTAATGATACTAAGGATATATTTATATTCTCTGGTATTATTTGAGAAATTACTTTGCCTGATTTGCCATTTTATTATAAACTTATTTTTTAACACACCAGCCATCGCTCACTGAGGTATGGTGAAGCAACAGAATAAAAAGCAACACATTCACCATTAGTACTGTGCATACCTCCCACCTCAGGACTAGGGTTCAACTAACTAGTTTTTCTGAATAGTTTTTTAAATATTACCCTACTCACATTTCAATAGCATGTCAAGCCATGAAAACCACTAAATATCCATTCACACCTATCTAACATGCTCCCACATACTTGCTGCATGTTTATACCCCTTGCACTCAAAAATCACCTTTACTCCCTCCTTCCAACCTCCTACCTTTCTTCCTTTCACTCCTAATTTGTACACCCTCTAATTCATCCTATTCTGCTCCATCCATTCAGAATGTCCAAACCACCTCAACAATACCTCCTCAACTCTCTAAATTAGATCTTTAATTATAACTTTAGAATCCCCATACAGTCATCTAATCTCTATGTTTTGAGGTCTTTGAATAATATTCACACAATACATCACCCTAAAAAATGACATCACTGCTCCAACCTCCCCTTTCCTCTAATGTTGAAAGCCCATGCTTCACACTTATACACCCAACATGGCACTTCTATACTTTGGTAAATTTCCCTTTTAGCCTTTATAGATGAAGGCTGAGGAAGGGTTGTTGAGGTGGTTTGGACATGGAGAGAGGAGGGAACAAAATAGAATGACTTTGAGAGTGTATAAATCTGTAGTGGAGGGAAGGTGGGGTAGAGGTCAGCCTACGAAAGGTTGGAGGGAGGGGGTAAAGGAGGTTTATGTGCGAGGGGCTTGGACTTCTAGCAAGGATGTGTGAGCATGTTAAATAGGAGCAAATGGAGACAAATGATTTTTAGGACTTGACATGGTGTTGGAGTGCGAGGAGGGTAATATTTATGAAGGGATTCAGGGAAACCGGCAGGCCGGACTTGAGTCCTGGAGATGGGAAGTACAGGGCCTGCACTCTGAAGGAGGGGTATTAATGTTGCAGTTTTATAACTGTAGTGTAAGTGCACCTCTGGCAAGACAGTGATGGAGTGAATGATGGTGAAACTTTTTCTTTTTTGGGCCACCCTGCCTTGGTGGGAAACGGCCAATGTGTTAATAATAAAAAAAAGATTACAAATTCTTAGCAGTTAAGGAATGGCTAATATTTCATTAGAAAGTAAAGCCCATAATAATAAAAATTTACAGTACTCTATGATATTAATTTCAGTTTACACTCCTGTGATTAGTTTGCCTGAAATGAACTGAATGCTTGTGGCTTAATGACTAAGTAGAAAATAAGCTTCGTAAAAAATAAAGACTTTATACATGTGTACTAGCTTACTTATCATGGATATATTGTAGGAAACAATGGCACGATATTGTCCATAGTGAAGGGTACGTGCTGGTAGATACAAGACACTTTTGCTTGTGTCCACAGATGACAGTTCCACTTCTTCACTATCATTCACACGAACCACCTTCCAACCTACAAGTAAATCAGGTACAAGCTGTTATAAAATATCAATGATTATGAAATATGACACACATGCAGCACTAGGATAAGTATTTTACCTAGGAAATATTTTGCCACCAGTGGCATCTTCAGGTCCTGAAGAAGCCTTTCATAGTAAAATGTTTGTCATTAAAATATCCTAACACTGCACAGGTATCTCATTTATAAGCAAAATATTGAAATCATTGCAAATTAATATTCTTCAGATTAGTAATTTCCTGAAATAAATATAATTCCTTTTCCTAATTTAATTACCAGACAGTAACACTAACTATAAGCTAAAGTAGTTGCAATGTAATTTACATACACCTGGAGTTACCAAAATAAATGAGGCTAATATTTTAGTAACCAGAAGTAGTGTCTAATCTTAATACAAACATATCAGTATGAATCTGAAAACCAACTGACATTATTATCAGTGATATTATAAAAACATACTAATTTCCATATCCATCTCTGGGACACTGCAGTTAACATCAGCGAAGCTCCGGACCCACAGCTTGTCTGCACGTGTCATGCTAACAGGTGCTTCCAAAGTGCCATTCTTCTGTATCCAGACATTTAGGTAATCACATGGGAGACTATCTAACACAATTATGTTGACCATCTCTTGTAATTCACCCATAGCAGAAAACAATCGAGCTGTAGGTTTATACACCCCTGGTGATGAGTATTTATGAGTTAAAGTCACTAATTCTGAGAATGCTACTTTCTGCCACTCTTCTCGACCTGTGCCTTGACCTTCGCAATTATCAGCTCGTTTCCATCCTACCAGTCGGCCATCCCCAAGGTTCAAAGAAAGGCAGGCACCGAGGAACAGTGGGGCTCGTATGGTAAAGGTAATCTCCAACCCAGCTCGAGTATCTGTATCAGACACTTCCACCTTAAGGTTATTTAGTTTTTCACGAATCCGCACCCAACTAGATACTTTATTAGATGTTTCTCCCAGGACTTCAGCGACTATAGCCACTTCATAGTCACTCTCCTGTAAGGATGAATAACAGTTACTACAGTACAATACATTACAAAATAATGAAGAGTAATTAAAAAGAATATAATGATAGTGATACAATAAAAAACTTAAAAATGCCTTTGATAATAAGAAAATTCTAATGTACTGAATCTTAATACTGTACAGTACATGAAAAACCTTTTTACTTACCCTTTTAAACTTGAGTATGAAAGTGGGCGAGGTCTGCACCAGATCTTTCTGACCACTGACCGAGAGGACATAGTGGTCTGCCTGTCCCTTGATGTTCCCTAGAGTGATGCTTATAGTGTCCTCCACAAAGAAAGCATTCTGAGGTCTTGTCAAGGTTCTATCACCTTCCTTAAGAGTTATGACTAACTCCCTCAGCTCTAGCTGTTGCACCACTGAAATCTAAGAATGGTAATACACTAATAGCTCCATGAAATCATCCTGCATGACAGAGAAAAAGTAAAGTTAGTCCTTGTTATAACCATGCAAAAATGTCATATATCAGGGTAGCCATATTATATGGTGTGTCAAATTTTGAAAATTAAAAGAAATTATCTTTTGTGACATACTAAAATTCCCAAAATAATTTTGTCCTTTATTTCTGCATTAATGTTTATTTCTCATGATACTTTACCAGTACATAAAAATTTCCCTTAAATTTTCAAATAAGAGAATATATTATCTTTTTAATGAAAATTACTATGAAATTTATTACATTAAAAAACAGCTTCCTTATTTCCTTACTGAGAGAGACAGAATTTTTATTCATCAAATAATTTTAATATAATGCACGTATTAGGTACGTATTATAATGTACGTGTTGGGTTGTGTTCTGAGCACCTCTGCAAAAACAGTGATTATGTGTAAGTGAGGTGAAAGTGTTGAATGATGATGAAAGTATTTTCTTTTTGGGGATTTTCTTTCTTTTTGGGTCACCCTGCCTCGGTGGGAGACGGCCGACTTGTTAAAAAAAAAAATAGGTAAAATTCCTACAATTCGCAATATGCAAAATTTATTGAAAAAATTAATTTCCCACAGATGAAATTTTGAATTTACAGAAGCTTTTTGCACACATTCAGACAACCCCTCCCCCCCCTTTTGTTCATTTTTTTACCAATCTGTCTGATTTATCACTGCTTAATGAGTGGCTTTCATAAGTTAATGACAACATTTAGTAAAGTTTTTAAATGTGTGCAATAACTGGGAAATAAAGTAATGCACTGTCATACAGTATTATAATCAAATTTTCCTGATTTGTTTATATTTTTCTAACTAATATTTGCAATTGCAGCAATTAAATTTTCTTAATGAATTCCCTAATACATACCTCCAATATGTCATAACTATTCTTATTTTCATGTACTAGTAATTATAATTTAGTTTTAAGACTGCCCAAATATGTCATTGATGTCAGTTAGGCCTATATACCTTGTACATGTACTTCTAGAAATAAAGATATTATTTATTAACTTAAAATGCCTTTCATACAAAGAGGTTTTCTATAAAGTAGCAAACATACATACACATGTATATCAATTACCCTAATTGTACTGTAATCCACTTTACAGAAATAAAGTTTATTTGTTTAGTTTTGAATTAAAGTGTCTGAAAAGAGATTTGTGGCTGATCAAGTTTCATGATGATGCTGCTACTGACCTCCCTGGTAAGGTTGAGTTCAGACACTGGATTATGCAAGATGAGACTGACGTGGAAGGTTCCTGACTGGTTATAACTGTGTGTGATGTTTTGTGTGATGGCCTTAATGGCTCCAGCAAATGTATCTTTCTTGAAGTTGAGCTGTGTCTCCCCTTGATTATCTCCCCAAGATAAAACACCTGCCACAAGGGTGGGGAGTTCTCCCGGGGCTTTCAACACAATCGTCACCATTACCTCAGCTGTAAAAAAGTGTTTTAAGCCACTATAATTTACATAATATACCTGCCACAAGTGTGAAAAATTAATTTAAAAGAAAAATCCAATAAATTTATTTTTTAAAGTATGTATACTGTACTGTAACAGCATACTGTATTTATTAATGAGTAATGTACGTTAGGTTAATCATTTGTTATGTATATTAAATGGATGTTAAAATTCTTAAAAAAATATATAAAGCAGTTCCAATTAGCATTAGACTAACACAGGTATCTACATGCATGGTACCTAGGAGCATTCCTTCTTGCCTTGCTAAAGAAAGAGAAATACTATTTAAATTAAAATTAAAATTTTTATTTCTTAGTGGTACAAAAATAATGTAGTTTACACGTAATGAAATATTGTTAGGTACAAAAGAAAGGCACTAAGTTGCAATACATTTCAGGGAACCTAATCCTAATGCTTAAAGACTATTAAGAATTACACACAGACTATTAAGTAAGATTTCTTATGCAGTTGACTACAGTTATATGTACAATAAGAAAATTTAGATGGGTACAATAAAAAGGAACAGCTTGTCATTGAAGTGGAATACTCTTAATAATTGACTTGCTGAGTTCCTCTATATTTACCTGGGGGCCACACAACCATGTTGGGAACAATTAGCACAAGGTTCTCTTCTTTCAATGGTCTTGCCAACTGTAACACTCGTGTCACTGCAGGAGAGATACCAGCCCTACCAGAACTCACGACGCTCATGTTGTATTCTCCAGCCTAAAACCGTACAATCAAGAACAAAGCATAACAAAAAAATAAAAAGTTATCTGCAAACTTAGAAATAATGTATGTAATACTGCAGTATTGTGCATCTTTCTATACAAAAAAAAATATATTTTAGTGCTAAATCAATAACTTACTGCTGTGAAAGTGTAAGTAAAAGATGAAGTTTTGCTAGTTATAATGTCTCCATTCACTGACAGTGTGAAGTTATTGGAAATTCCAGTCTTCTCTACAGCAGTGATGGTGAGAGGAACGTCAGTCTTCCAGAAGTCAGTAGGCCTACCTGGCACATCAACTTCATTCTGATATCTCACTACAATCTTGTCAAGTGAGAGGTGGTTCAGCACTTGCACCTGAAAGTAAGTTTATTTAGGTACAGGTACATATAAGTACAATTTACCTGAAAGTAAGTTTATTTAGGTACAGGTACACATAAGTACAATTATCATACATAGTGTAAATTACCTAGGATAACTCTAAAAAAAAGGTCAGACAGTGACTTATTTCCATAAGTACAGTAAATAAGTATATATCAAAGAGCCATTTAGTTTTCACTCGTCACCATTAACAATGCATAAATTCTGAAGACGATTTCTGTACAGTAAATTAGGTTTGCCGTGGTATAAAAGAATCGGAGCCAAATTCAAAGAATGGTGGAATAATGCAGGCATGGAGGAGAAGGGAGCTATAAAGTTGAAGTTACCATACTTAGTAATGGGGCTCTGAAACTAACTTACAAGTGGAGAAGACTCTCACACATTCCCACAAACAGCTTATACATTTCCACAAACAGTCTACACATTCCCACAAACAACTTACACATTCCCACAAACAGCCTCTACATTCCCACAATCTACACATTAACACAAACAGCCTACACATTCTCACAAACGCCCTACACATTCCCATAAACAGCCTATGCATTCCCAAAGAGCCTACACATTCCTACAAAGAGCCTATACATTCCCACAAAGAGCCTACACATTCCTACAAAGAGCCTATACATGCCCACAAACAGCCTACACATTCTCACAAATAGCCTACACATTCCCACAAACAGCCTACACATTCCCACAAACAGCCTACACATTCTTACAAACAGCCAACATATTCCCATAAACAGCCTACACATTCCCACAAACAGCCTACACATTCTCACAAATAGCCTACACATTCCCACAAACAGCCTACACATTCCCACAAACAGCCTACACATTCCCACAAACAGCCTACACATTCTTACAAACAGCCTACATATTCCCATAAACAGCCTACACATTCCCACAAACGGCCTACACATTCTCACAAATAGCCTACACATTCCCACAAACAGCCTACACATTCCCACAAACAGCCTACACATTCCCACAAACAGCTTATACATTCCCACAAACAGCCTATACATTCTTACAAACAGCCTACATATTCCCATAAACAGCCTACACATTCCCACAAACAGCTTCTACATTCCTACATACAATCTACACATTCCCACAAACAGCCTACACATTCCCATAAACAGCCTACATATTCCCACAAAGAGCCTATATATTCCCCAAAGAGCCTACACATTCCCACAAACAACCTACACATTCCTACAAAGAGCCTATACATTCCCACAAACAGCCTATACATTCCCACAAACAGCCTACACATTCCTACAAACAGCCTACATATTCCCACAAAGAGCCTATACATTCCCCAAAGAGCCTACACATTCCCACAAAACCTACACATTCCTACAAAGAGCCTATACATTCCCACAAACAGCCTACACATTCCCACAAACAGCTTACATATTCCCACAAACAGCCTACACATTCCCACAAACAGCTTACATATTCCCACAAACAGCCTACACATTCCCACAAACAGCTTACATATTCCCACAAACAGCTTACATATTCCCACAAACAACCAACACTTTCTTTCATCCCACAGCCTAAACATTCTCTCATCCCACAAACAATATAAACATTCTTTCATCACAATCAAAACATTCTGTCATCCCACAAACATCCTAAACATTCTTTCATCCTACAGTCTAAACATTCTTTCATCCTAGTCTAAACATTCTTTCATCTCACAAACATCCTAAACATTCTATTATCCCACAAACAGTTTAAACATTTCATCCACTCTAAGTATTCTTTCATCCCACAGTCTAAACATTCATCCCAATCTAAACATTCTTTCATCCCAGCTTACGCATTCTTTCATCCCACAAACATCCTAAACATTATTTCATCCCATCCTAAACATTCTTTCACCCCATCTAAATGCTCCTTCATCCCAACCTTAACATTCTTTCATCCCACAAACAGCTTAAACATTCTTTTATTCGAGTCTAAATTCTTTCATCCGATTCTAGACATTCTTTCATTCGACTGTCTAAACATTCTTTCATCTGTTAGTATAAACAATCTTTCATTTGCCAGTATAAACATTCTTTCATCCGAGTCTAAACATTTTTCTGCCAACAGTAAATTCTTTCATCCCAATCTAAACATTCCTCCCACAGCCTAAACATTCTTCCAGCCCAATCTAAACATTCTCTCATCCCAATCTAAACATTCCTCCCACAGCCTAAACATTCTTCCAGCCCAATCTAAACATTCTCTCATCCCAATCTAAACATTCTCTCATCCCAATCTAAACATTCATCCCACAAACAGCCTAAACATTCTTCCATCCCAAATTTAAACATTCTTCCATCCCACTTTAAACATTCATCCCAATTTAAACACTCTCCCATCCCAATTTAAATATTCTCTCATCCCAATCTAAACATTCTCTCATCCCACAAACATTCTCTCATCCCACAAACATCCTAATCATTCCATTAACCAGAATTGTGTCTGTGGTGACTCGTACACTTAATGCTAAAAATATATGAGTGCGGCTCACCATTTTGGTGATATTTGCCCGTGAGACTGAATTTGCGAGTTGAAGAGTCACCAGATATTGACCTGGCTGCTGGTACTCATGGATGACAGTTCTTGTGACTGATCCTGAGGACCCTGGTGGAGTATCCTCAGTCATGCTGACTTGGCTGACAGTCTCACCGTCACCCCAGGTGACTGAACCACTCACATGAGTGGGCAGCTCCTCATGTGATGTCACACTGATTACTGCCTGTGTCTTGGCTACGGAAAGAAAGATCTGTTAAAAAAATGAATCAGTTACTACGACCAGAGTACTGGTGAAGCAGTTACTACGACCAGGGTACTGTTCAGTCAGTTACTACGACCAGAGTACTGCTGAAGCAGTTACTACGACCTGGGTACTGTTCAGTCAGTTACTACGACCACAGTACTGGTGAAGCAGTTACTACGACCAGGGTACTGTTCAGTCAGTTACTACGACCACAGTACTGGTGATGCAGTTACTACGACCAGGGTACTGTTCAGTCAGTTACTACGACCACAGTACTGGTGAAGCAGTTACTACGACCAGGGTACTGTTCAGTCAGTTACTACGACCACAGTACTGGTAAAGCAGTTACTACGACCACAGTACTGGTGAAGCAGTTACTACGACCAGGGTACTGTTCAGTCAGTTACTACGGCCACAGTACTGGTGAAGTAGTTACTACGACCAAGGTACTGTTCAGTCAGTTACTACGGCCACAGTACTGGTGAAGCAGTTACTACGACCACAGTACTGGTGAAGCAGTTACTACGACCAGGGTACTGTTCAGTCAGTTACTACGGCCACAGTACTGGTGAAGCAGTTTACTACGACCACAGTACTGCTGAAGCAGTTACTACGACCAGGGTACTGTTCAGTCAGTTACTACGACCACAGTACTACTGAATTAGTTACAACGACCAGAGTACTGCTGAATCAGTTACAACGACCAGATCACTGCTGAATCAATTACTACGACCAGAGTACTGAATCAGACGTAGTATCAAATCTGTCCCTTAAACTGCTCTAATTTATGTGTACATGATACTTCTTTTAAACTAGAAAAAACATGAAAAATTAATTGAATTGTACGACTTCTGCAATTGTCCTCCGTGTGTGTATATCAATATCTACATTTATAACTCGTGGTTGAGTTTTTCTATTTTGTTAGGCTAGATGTTCTTTTCCCGGGATGGGGGAAACGTTGGGCAGTTTTCCTCACACCTGTTGTCCCTGTTCACCTAGCAGTAAGTAGGTACCTGGGTGTTAGTCACTTTACACTTGTTGCTCCTGTTCACCTACCTACTCTTCGCCTAGCTGCTCCTGTTCACCTAGCTGATTCTGTTCACCTAGCAATAAGTAGGTACTTGGGTGTTAGTCGACTGGTGTGGGTCGCATCTTGGGGGACAAAATTGAAGGACCATAATGGAAAAAAAGACAAGAGTCCTCGATGATCCTCTGACTTTACTGGTGTGAAAATTATTATTATTATTATATTATTATTTATTATTATTATTATTATTATTATTATTATTATTATTATTATTATTATTATTATATATTATTATTATTTATTAGAGTAAATTATCTGCAAGGAGGCTTACAAGGCCTTACCTGAATTATTACCTGCAAGTAATTTGGGTGAGGTAAGTGGGAGTTAAGTCACAGCAGGTCACTGAACTCTACCTCCTTCGATGCCCACTGCTTACCACTCTCACAAAAAGCTAGACCTGACATTAAATTGATAATTATCAGTGGTGGGCACAGCTAACCGAAAAGTTAGCTTTGCTAACCGATAATCCGCTAACTAAAAAATTAGCTCCGCTAACACTAAACTGCTAAACGGCCGAAAAAAAATTAGCGATAGCTGACGCTGAACGCTAACCACTAACTTTTTCACATGAATTCTGATTCGGTCTAGTTTTTTCGTCTTTTACGTACTTTTAAACGACATGACCATCAGTGTCAATGGCAAACTCCTACTGTATGCTGATGACAGTGCTCTGATAGTGTCAGGTAAATTATTATTATTATTATAATCAAAAAGAAGCGCTAAACCACAAGGGCTATACAGCGCAGTGTGTCAGGTAAAGACCCACAAGATATAGCTAATGTAATAACACTGGAAATGGAGTCCTGCAGCAAATGATTAGTAGACAACAAACTATTGTTACACCTCGGGAAAATGGAAGCCATACTCTTTGGTACCAAACATAAACTGAGAAGGGTGATGATCCGCTAATGGTTTCCGAAGTTAGCGGAAACGCTAATCAACTGAACAAAAAGTTAGTTCCGCTAATTAGCTGTTAGCGGATTAGCGGAACTGTGCCCACCACTGCAATATAAATCACAACACTACACAATATACATCACAACACTACACAATATACATCACAACACTACACAATATACATCACAACACTACACAATATACATCACAACATTATACAATGTATATAGCAACATTATACAATATACATTGCAACACTATACAATATACATCACAACACGATATAATATACGTCACAACACTACACAATATACATCACAAGATTATAAATATATACCACAACACTATACAATATACATCACAACACGATATAATATACATCACAATACGATATAATATACATCACAACACTATACAATATATATCACACTAAACAATGCACATCACAGTACTTAACAATATACATCACAACACTACATAATATACATCACAACACTATACAATATATAACACAACACTACACATCACTAATTGTCACTACACATCACTAATGATAACTACTCATCACTACACATCACTACAAATCACTAATGATTGCTCATCACTACACATCACTATTCATCACTACACACTTCCCATCACTACTCATTACGGCACATCACTGATGATCAGTACTTATCACTATACATCACTAATAATCACTACACAACTCTACACATCACTAATAATCATTACACAACACTACACATCACTACACACTACACATCACTAATAATCGCTACATAACACTTCTCATCACTACACATTACACATCACTAATAATCACTACACATCACTAATAATCACTACACAACACTACTCACCACACATCACTACAAATCACTACTACACTACCATACACGTGACAATGTCACCATACAACACTATCATACACATCACCATACAACACTACCATATGCATCACCATACCCACCAGTCTTCATTTAATATCCTCTCCATACTTATCACTACCATCCTCAGTAACCTTATATATATAATATATATATATATATATATATATATATATATATATATATATATATATATATATATATATATATATATATATATATATATACACATATATATATATATATATATATATATATATATATATATATATATATATATATATATATATATATATATATATATATATATACACACACACACACACATATATATATATATATATATATATATATATATATATATATATTATATATATATATATATATATATATATTATATATATTGCTAAGAGCTTCATCATAATGGCTGCCGTTTGTTTTGTATTCATCATCTCTCACTATCCTCATCACTATTACGCCTCACCATTTACCTGGAGTTTACCTGGAGAGAGTTCCGGGGGTCAGCGCCCCCGCGGCCCGGTCTGTGACCAGGCCTCCTGGTGGATCAGAGCCTGATCAACCAGGCTGTTGCTGCTGGCTGCACGCAAACCAACGTATGAGCCACAGCCCGGCTGGTCAGGAACTGACTTTAGGTGCTTGTCCAGTGCCAGCTTGAAGACTGCCAGGGGTCTGTTGGTAATCCCCCTTATGTATGCTGGGAGGCAGTTGAACAGTCTCGGGCCCCTGACACTTATTGTATGGTCTCTTACGTGCTAGTGACACCCCTGCTTTTCATTGGGGGGATGTTGCATCGTCTGCCAAGTCTTTTGCTTTCGCAGTGAGTGATTTTCGTGTGCAAGTTCGGTACTAGTCCCTCTAGGATTTTCCAGGTGTATATAATCTTGTATCTCTCCCTCCTGCATTCCAGGGAATACAGGTTTAGGAACCTCAAGCGCTCCCAGTAATTGAGGTGTTTTATCTCCGTTATGCGCGCCCGTGAAGGTTCTCTGTACATTTTCTAGGTCAGCAATTTCACCTGCCTTGAAAGGTGCTGTTAGTGTGCAGCAATATTCCAGCCTAGATAGAACAAGTGACCTGAAGAGTGTCATCATGGGCTTGGCCTCCCTAGTTTTGAAGGTTCTCATTATCCATCCTGTCATTTTTCTAGCAGATGCGATTGATACAATGTTATGGTCCATACTTACCAATATTATCATAATTATTTTTAAAGCACTTAAGATGCACTTTTCACACAGACTCCAGTATATAATTATTATTACTATCACATCAACTAAAATCAGTCCTTTCACTTAAAAAACAATATTACCTTCTTTAAAATTAAACAAAAAAAATAATTCGTGAAAATATCCTCATATATTTGGTGCTCCTCTTCAGTGGATATAGTTCTTACTGGGTCACTAAGAGTGATGGCGTCCCTGAAGGTCCTGAACGACTGGTTCAGTGAAAGAGAGCATCTAGGTCGAAATTATACTCTTTTGTTTCCCAGTAGAAGATATCTTGTACAGCCTTTGGCTTTGTCTCCAAGTAGGCAGGTGGAGTTGTTTCTTGATGCTTTGATAACTCATGGTAGAATCTTGATCCTGGGTTTCAAAACTCAAGGTAGAATCTTGATCCTGGATTTCAAAACTCAAGGTAGAATCTTGGTCCTGGGTTTCAAAACTCAAGGTAGAATCCTGATCCTGGGTGTGACAGCTCACCATTATCTGACGTTTTTGTCTTGCATGATATATCCTCGAATTTCTTTTAGACGACTTTTATCCTCTTTGATTTTCATCTTGTAAAGTTTGGGCTTTAATGTTCTATCTACTGCGAGGCCGAGGTCAATAAGATGTGCTACGTAATCCTGACCTTGTTTTCTAATCATTATATTTGATTCTGTTATGTCATTATGGGCAAAATCGGCCTGATGAAAATCTTTTAGTGATCTTATAGCAGCTTTATATGCTTTAAAGCAATCTTCAATGGAATTTTTTCCTATAAATTTTGCGAAAGTTACTCCGGGGCAGCGGGACATAACAATAGCTAAAGGTTCGCAAATCATCCCATAAAGTTTGGGAGCTCCACCGGCGCCATTAACCTTCAAGAGAGCTCTGGCTTCCTTAACAGCTTCTTTCAGATAAACGTCGTCGAAGAGCTTCTTGACGACGACCTTGGTAGTGGAACCATCATCTTGTTTTAAGAGAGCTGCCCATGCCTCTCCATATGCCCCTCTACCAAGTCTTGTCTTCATATCAAGGCTGCTCCAGGATAACACGGGGATAACAGTATCGCTAAAGGTGCCTCCGCCTGTTGTTGCTTCACTGTCTGGGGGACAACAATTCTTCCAAGGTTCGGTGCTCTTCTCCTGGAAGACTTTCACATCCAGTTTTGGCTTTTTGGAAGGTGGAGTGAGAGGGGGAGTTGTTGAGCAAGGTCTCTTGAAGCCACCAGACAGTTCTTGTCCATTGGCAGCCATAACGAAGTGATGGAAGTCTTCTTTAAGTCCCTCCACTTTTGTCATCGAGAAAATCTTGTCTTTCTTCTAGAAAAATATGCTTAAGGTACCACGCAAAAGCAGCGCGATTATTAATATAGTTACTCCGAAGAGACTCTTACCTTAAATTTGTAGATGGTACAACCAGTAATATAGTTAAGTTACAGGATACAAATAATATACTTAATAGACGGTATGAACAATAATACGTATACTTAATATACGGGATACCAATAATATAGTTGATATATGGGATACCAATAATATAGTTGATATATGGGATACCAATAATATAATAGACGGGATAAACAATGAAATTAATAGACAGGATAAACAATAAAATTAATAGACGGGATAAACAATAAAATTAATAGATGGGATAAACAATAAAATTAATAGACGGGATAACCAATAAAATTAATAAACGGGATAACCAATAAAATTAATAAACGGGATAACCAATAAAATTAATAGACAGGATAAACAATAACCTAACTGAGAGATGATCATATAATATTGTTAGTGGGGAAAGTGTGAGGCTCACTAGTACACATTATTATTATTATTATTATTATTATTATTATTATTATTATTATTATTATTATTATTATTATTATTATTATTATAGAAATTGAAGCGCTAAACCTACAAGGGTCATACAGCACTTACTAGTAGAGATGGTCATATAGTGTGAGGTGTACTAGTACACAGGTAGTCATATGGTATAGTGAACTCAAGACAAGGGAGTTAGTAGGTATGTATACATACATATTTAGCTTTTGTTATATATATACGTACAATTTTTTTTCCCTCTCTACAACTTTGGTTAAATCATAGGCTCTTTTTGTTCTTATTATTACCTCTGTTTCAGCTAACAGGAATTTCTAAGTAGGTTCTCCTTTATTTCATTCGCCGACTTTCCATCCATTTTCTTTTCCCGCTGCATGTTGAGTGCTTCAGGACATAGGCTTGTCGAGATGGGCATTGGGTGAAACTTTAGATTATTATTATTATTATAATGAGAGATTTTAACTTTAGACAAATTGATTGGAACAAAATGGCAGGAAATCTTGAGTCTAGTGACTTTCTTGATACGGTTCAGGATTGCTTTTTAGAACAGGTTGTGACAGAACCAACTAGAGGAAACAATCTGCTTGACTTGGTTCTTGCCAACAAAGATTCACTAATTAATAATCTTGAGGTTAATGATGAGCTTGGGGAAAGTGATCACAAATCACTTAGTTTCAATATATCATGGAATTGCCCAGATAACTGCAATCAAATCTCTGTCCCAGATTTTCGCTTGACCGACTTCATGGGACTGAAAAATTACCTGTGTGGGCTAAATTGGGATGTCCTGACTATGGGTCAGGTAGGTGATCTTGGTTGCCAATATGACGTTTTTCAGAGCATAGTTCTAGCTGCCCAGACAACTTTTGTTCCGGGTAGGGAAATTAGATCTAACAAAAATGATCCCAAATGGATGAACAATAGATTAAAACATCTCATTGGTCAAAAGAGAGGCATATATAGGTGTATCAAAAGAGGGGATGGGCAGTTAAGAAATCAATATATTCAATTAAAGAGAGAAATAAAGAAAGGAATAAGAAAATAAAAAAAGGATTATGAGGCTAAGCAAGGGATTCAAAGACTAACCCAAAAGGGTTCTTTCAGGTATACAGAAATAAGATTAGGGACAAGATTGGCCCACTTAAGAGTAACTCTGGTCAGATCACTGACAGTGATAAGGATATGTGTGAAATTCTCAATACCTATTTCCTCTCAGTTTTCACCCAGGAAAATACTAGCGATATTCCTGAAATAATAGATTATGTAGAAGAGGATGATAAACTATGCACGATTGCGGTAACTAGCTAGTGACATGGTCCTCAGACAAATAGAGAAACTAAAACCTAACAAATCCCCAGGTCCTGATGAACTGTTTGCAAGGGTGTTAAAGGAATGTAAAGAGGAACTTAGCATACCTTTGGCTAATCTTTTTAACATATCTACAAACTGGCATAGTGCCTGATAAGTGGAAAATGGCAAATGTAATAACCTATTTACAAGGCAGGTGACAGGTCCTTGGCTTCGAACCATAGACCAATAAGCCTTACCTCCATAGTGGGAAAATTTATGGAATCAGTAATTGCCGAAGCAATTCGTAACCATCTTGATAGGCACAGATTGATTAATGAATTTCAACACGGTTTTACAAAGGGGCGTTCCTGTCTTACGAATTTACTAACTTTTTTCACTAAGGTGTTTGAGGAGGTAGATCATGGTAATGAATATGATATTGTGTATATGGACGTCAGTAAGGCTTTCGATAAAGTTCCACACCAGAGGCTATTGAGAAAACTTAAGGCACACGGAATAGGAGAAATTTTTTCCTGTGAAGAGGCATGGCTGACAAATAGGCAGCAGAGAGTTTGCATAAATGGGGAGAAATCAGGATGGGGGCACGTCACAAGCGGTGTTCCTCAGGGGTCAGTGTTGGGCCCGTTGTTGTTCACAATTTACATAAACGACATAGATGAGGGAATAGATAGCGACATAAGCAAATTTGCTGATGACACCAAAATAAGCCGTCCAATTCATTCTAATGAGGACACTAGAGCACTCCAGGATGATATGAATAGACTGATGCAATGGTCCGAGAAGTGGCAGATGCAGTTTAATATTGACAAATGCAAAGTTATAAATGTTGGACAGTTAAACAACCATGCCACATATAAACTAAATAATGTAGATCTTAATACTACTGATTGCGAAGAGGATTTAGGAGTTCTGGTTAGTAGTAATCTAAAACCAAGACAACAGTGCATTAGTGTTCGCAATAAAGCTAACAGAATTCTTGGCTTCATATCTAGAAGTATAAATAATAGAAGTCCTCAGGTTGTTCTTCAACTTTATATATCCTTGGTTAGGCCTCATTTAGACTATGCTGCACAGTTCTGGTCACCGTATTACAGAATGGATATAAATGCTCTGGAAAACGTACAGAGGAGGATGACAAAGATGATCCCATGTATCAGAAATCTTCCCTATGAGGATACCTGGAGTTTACCTGGAGAGAGTTTCGGGGGTCAATGCCCCCGCGGCCCGGTCTGTGACCAGGCCTCCTGGTGGATCAGCGCCTGATCAACCAGGCTGTTGCTGCTGGCTGCACGCAAACCAACGTACGAGCCACAGCCCGGCTGATCAGGAACTGACTTTAGGTGTTTGTCCAGTGCCAGCTTGAAGACTGCCAGGGGTCTGTTGGTAATCCCCCTTATGTGTGCTGGGAGGCAGTTGAACAGTCTCGGGCCCCTGACACTTATTGTATGGTCTCTTAACGTGCTAGTGACACCCCTGCTTTTCATTGGGGGGATGGTGCATCGTCTGCCAAGTCTTTTGTTTCGTAGTGAGTGATTTTCGTGTGCAAGTTCGGTACTAGTCCCTCTAGGATTTTCCAGGTGTATATAATCATGTATCTCTCCCTCCTGCGTTCCAGGGAATACAGGTTTAGAAACCTCAAGCGCTCCCAGTAATTGAGGTGTTTTATCTCCGTTATGCGCGCCGTGAAAGTTCTCTGTACATTTCTAGGTCGGCAATTTCACCTGCCTTGAAAGGTGCTGTTAGAGTGCAGCAATATTCCAGCCTAGATAGAACAAGTGACCTGAGAGTGTCATCATGGGCTTGGCCTCCCTAGTTTTGAAGGTTCTCATTATCCATCCTGTCATTTTTCTAGCAGATGCGATTGATACAATGTTATGGTCCTTGAAGGTGAGATACTCCGACATAATCACTCCCAGGTCTTTGACGTTGGTGTTTCGCTCTATTTTGTGGCCAGAATTTTGTTTTGTACTCTGATAAAGATTTAATTTCCTCATGTTTACCATATCTGAGTAATTGAAATTTCTCATCGTTGAACTTCATATTGTTTTCTGCAGCCCACTGAAAGATTTGGTTGATGTCCGCCTGGAGCCTTGCAGTGTCTGCAATGGAAGACACTGTCATGCAGATTCGGGTGTCATCTGCAAAGGAAGACACGGTGCTGTGGCTGACATCCTTGTCTATGTCGGATATGAGGATGAGGAACAAGATGGGAGCTAGTACTGTGCCTTGTGGAACAGAGCTTTTCACCGTTAGCTGCCTCGGACTTTACCTGTTGACGACTACTCTCTGTGTTCTGTTAGTGAGGAAATTATAGATCCATCGACCGACTTTTCTGTTATTCCTTTAGCGCGCATTTTGTGCGCTATTACGCCATGGTCACACTTGTCGAAGGCTTTTGCAAAGTCTGTATATATTACATCTGCATTCTTTTTTGTCTTCTAGTGCATTTAGGACCTTGTCGTAGTGATCCAGTAGTTGAGACAGACAGGAGCGACTGTTCTAAACCCATGTTGCCCTGGGTTGTGTAACTGATGGGTTTTAGATGGGTGGTGATCTTGCTTCTTAGGACCCTTTCACAGATTTTTATGATATGGGATGTTAGTGCTATTGGACTTAGTTCTTTGTCTGTTGCTTTACTGCCCCCTTTGTGGAGTGGGGCCTATGTCTGTTGTTTTTTATTAACTGAGGAACGACCCCCGTGTCCATGCTCCCTCTCATAGATGGTAAGGCTCGTGATAGGTCTTTTTGCAGTTCTATGATGAACACAGATTCCATGAGTCTGGCCCCTGGGGCAGAGAGCATGGGCATGTCATTTAACGCCTGTTCGAAGTCCATTTGGCGTCAGTAACATCGATAGGCTTGTGTTAATCCAAATTTTTGGCTCTCTCATAAAAAATTCATTTTTTGGATCTTCGACTCTCAGTCTTGTTAGCGGCTTGCTAAAAACGAGTCATAATTGGGACTTGAGTAGCTCACTCATTTCCTTGCTGTCATCTGAGTAGGTCCCATCTTGTTTATGTAGGGCCCAATACGGCGTTGTTCTCATTTTTGATTTGGCATAGGAGAAGAAATACTTGGGTTTTCTTTCCGATATTCATTTATAGCTTTTAGTTTCTTCCCGCGATTCCGACTCCTAAAGGATTCTTTTAGCTTAAGTTCGATGCTATGCTATTTCTCTGACCAGTGTCTCCCTGCCATTTTTTCCCCAAAAAAGATATATTGCCTCTTTTAGAGCCGCTCTGCTTGATTCTTTTCCTCGCCTGGTAAAGGGGAGCGCCTGTCTCTTTCTATTTTACATCTACTCCTTCCTTTTTCTTAGAGAATAAAGCCTTGTGCATACATCGAGTGCCACCGAGTTAATCTGTTCTAGCATAAAGTTTGGTCTGTGTTGCTTAGTTATGAGTCTTCCCAGCCCCCGTATATCGGTAGGACATGGTTTACTTGGTCCCACTTTAAGTTTTTGTTATTGAAGTTGAATTGGTGAATCTCCTCGTGACTATCTCATTTTGTCGGTCTGGGCTCCTCGCATACATGTCTGAACCTCAATTATGTTGTGATCTGAGTATATTGTTTTTGATATGGTGACATTTCTTTTCAGATCATCATTGTTAGTGAATATGAGGTCTAGTGTATTCTCCAGTCTAGTAGGCTCTATTATTTGCTGGTTTAAATTGAATTTTGTGCAGAGATTTAAAAGCTCGTGTGAGTGTGAGTTTTCATCAGAGCTGCCTCCTGGTGTTATTACTGCAACAATATTATTTGCTATATTCCTCCATTTTAGGTGCCTGAATCTGCACTCTCTTGAAAGGCGTAGAATTAGGGGGGATACGACAGAGGTGTATAAATGGAAAACAGGAATAAATAAAGGGGATGTAAATAGTGTGCTGAAAATTTCCAGCCAAGACAGGACTCGCAGCAATGGTTCAAGTTGGAAAAAAATTCAGATTGAGGAAGGAAATATGAAAGCACTGCTTTGGTAATAGAGTTGTGGATGAGTGGAACAAACTCCCGAGTACAGTTATTCAGGCTATAACGTTGTGTAGTTTTAAAAATAGGTTAGATAAATACATGAGTGGGTGTGGGTGGGTGTGAGTTGAGACCTGACTAGCTTGTGCTGCTGGGTCTGGTGCCGTGGTCCATCCTTGAGTGGAGATGACCAGACAGGGTGGGTCATTGGGCTAATCTGGGGGGGGGGTCATTGGGCTAATCAGGGGGGGGGGGTCATTGGGCTAATCCGAGAGGGGTCATGGACCTGCTCCGCATGGGTCAGTAGAACCTGTTGCAGTGTTCCTTTTTCCTTGTGTTCTTATGTTCTTAATTCAGGGAACCGGAGCTCAGAGCCAATTCCCTAGATCAAGAGCCTCTCACCAGCGTCAAGGAACGTTCCTTGAAAGGTGTGAGACTAGAGATTCCTGGAGGCTGGATGTTTTCTCTTTCCGTCTTCTCTCTTCTTAGTTGTCATGCTTGTGATCGACAGTTTTTTTTTTTATATGCTCCTCAAGTGTTCCTCTCCATTTATGTTCCCCAATCCAGGTATACATGATATCTTAATTCTTTTTGTCTCAAGATCTTGTTTCAAGCTACTCCTGACCATAAGATCAGGGGTAGCTTGAATAAAATCACTGAGTCATAGACGACTTTCTGTCTTATTGCCTTTGGGATCCTTTAATCTTCTCCCACAGGATGTGACCAACAACAGTCAGCTAACACCCAGATACCTGTTTACTGCTATGTGAACAGGGCGCAGGTGTATAGAAACTAACACTCAGGTACCTACTTACTACTAGGTGAACAGGGGCAGCAGGTGTAAGGATACTAACATTCAGGTACCTACTTGCTGCTAGGTGAACAGGAGCAGCAGGTGTAAGGATACTAACACTCAGGTACCTACTTACGGCTAGGTGAACAGGGGCAGCAGGTGTATGGAAACATGGCCAACGTTTCATCCGTGCCTGGAATCGATACCTGTTCCTCGGTGTGTGAGCTTTGGAAGCTAACATCTGTTTTAATTGCTCACTGCATGCATAAAATCAACACCGTGGACGGATATGACAGGAAAAACTTTTGTGTGATCCATAGGACCAAATGGTAACTAACTAACTATGAC